>OX578134.1:175487144-175517144 GCA_951213105.1 Amaurobius ferox | reverse complement strand
CAGTGAGTCTAAGCTGAAGACTGGACAAGCAATTCAGAATACAACTTCCCAAACATGCAGAACTGAATATGAATATGAATCATAGATGAAAATTCCTACTAAACAAGAATTCATAGGAAAACTGGATAATCGAGAATGCCACTATACACCATTATAAGGGCGCACAAAACGTAGTTTCAATACTGACAAAAGTTACATTTTTTTGCGAAAATAAAATTCAAAACATTAATGTTAATGCATCTTATTTTCCGATTTTTTGATTTTTCTAATGTTTTTGACTTAGTTTATTATTTTTCATTTTTATTTATTTATATAATTAATAAATAATTATATATAACATACAAACATATATATATATATATATATATATTTTTTCCTCTCTCTCTCTCTCCTGTATGTTAGTCACTATAATTGGGAATGTTTTCTAGGATGTTATCGAGTGAAATTTGATACACTGAGTTGATAATTTTAATAACAAAATTGGGGGGATATGCATTATTAGTCGCTGTACTCAATAATTCCATAAAGTGCGCTAATCTATAATATTCATCACAAATTTTATTGATTCTAAGAGCCTGGTTTATTATAATATTTCTAAATACAGATATATAATATATATATTCAATATATATATAAAATATATATATAATATGTATATATATTCAATATATATATAAAATATATATATAATATGTATATATATATATATATTATATATATATATGTATTAAAATAATAAAAACGAAAGTGCAGGAGTGCAAATCAGTAAACATAGCATCAAACCGCGGGCAATATAATAACGTGTATTTAATAGTAGAAAGTAAAAGAGGAAGGGCTGGAAAAGTAGAGTTCGGAAACGCCAGGACAAGGAGAATATACCAATGAATAGTATATCTACCAGAAACGTCTTCAGGGGCACATTCTAGACAGATATACTAAAATCCGTTGTTTCTACAATTGCATAAAAACATGTGGTTAAAATTTTAATCAATCTGTGCCCAACAACGGAATAAACGAGATTAACAGGAAAACGACCCAAAATTGAACTTAAAAAACATAAAATACCACATAATCATGAAAAATAGAGCGCATAAATGCACAAATATGCAAAGAAAGGGCAACTCACAAGTCTGAAGGCCGCCAGAGTGAATAATATTCATGAGAGTCCACGACGTGATCCAGCTTGAAAGTTTACCACGCGAAAAACCGCGATGGAAGGGAACAAACCAGAGAGTGGAAGTAGCTGTACATAATTTCGGTAACACAAACCAAAGAGTTCAGAAACTAAACGAAAAATGACCACTACGATCGAAAACATTTAAAGTATGGATAACACTGTTTTTTGGAACCGTAGCCTGTTTTGGTTTTATTTGCTTTTTAGATATCTGCCTTAACGGTTTTATTAATGTTTTAAACTTTTTTCTTTACCCGCCGAGGAGTTTTTTTTTTTTTTTTTAAATTTTGCACGTTTCTTGTAAAACCGAAACGACTGTTTTTGTAATATTTGCACATTTTTCTATTTGCCCCGGCGGGGCGGCGTTTATTTTATGGTGTTTCCACTACTATTGAGTATCGTACTTATACTGCGATCTACAAATAAGGTGGGAAAATTGTACATATAGCATAGACTTTTGAGACGATTAATATGTGATAGTATACACTTATTATTATCCAGGCGTTTGAAGCGGAGCAAATAGCTAATGATTAGATTTTTAAAAACTTGTTTACTAAGGCAAGAAGAATAATGAAGGAAGAATTTGACATTAAATTTAAATTGATGTCTCTTATCATAAATAGTAATAATGAATGAGTTACTTTGTACATAAATGGTGAAATGAGGATAATTTACAGATTTGGAAGGGTGGGATTCATTAGGTATTAACTCAAGATTGGAAGGATAAATATTAAGTGTGGGTAAAGAATCATGTGCAGTATGGAAACAAAGAAAAACATCATCAATGTAGCGAAAAATGTTATGTGCAAACATAGTGGAGTGTCTTTCGTAAAAATAAAGACAAATATTGGCGAGCATAGAGCTATTAGTGGATCCTTGCGGTACTCCAATCGTTTGGAGGTATGCATTACCATGTACAAGATAGTTGTGAAAAAGAACAAAAAGCAAAATTTTATTAAAGGTAGACGAGTCATATTTAGTAGAGTATTAATTTGAATGGATCGAAGAGTTGTTTAATGACAGAAAATAAATCTTTGTTGATGATGTTATTAAAGAGATCTTTAAAATCTAAAGTTTGGATTGAGTCAATGGTAGTAAAGGATTTCAGTTTTTGAATAAGTTCATAGCTGTTTCTTATGATGCAATGTGGTTCTTTGGAAATTTCATGAGACTGTTTAAGACTTTGAGGAGTTCTTTTATTAGCTTTTGTTAAGAGTTATGTCCACTGGTAACTGCTCTAAATTTTACTGGGTTCTTGTGAAATTTGGGTATAATTACTAAATGTGGTATGTTTAAATTTGGATGAGTATCAAAAAATTGTTTGTACACTTGGAAATAAGTTTTCGTTTTAAATCATGTAGGGTTGTTTTTTGCAGTTTGAAGGTATTTATTTAATTTAAATTAGATAATAATGTTTTAATGTAGAAATATTTGCAGAAAATAGCATAGTTCGATGCAGCCATGTCAACATACGTAAACACTAAGAATTGTTGAATATATGTGTAATGGTTTGTTTTAATTTTGATAATTGAAAATTAGACTTTGGAATATGCGTATGTGATAGCTTAAGTTGAACATGGGATAAAATTTTCAGACACGAAAGGCTTTCATTGGTATGCGTAATGGACATTTTATAGATGAATTTATCAAGGTCAAGGGAGAGAGTGTTAAGGATAGATTTAGGAGGATTTTTAGAAGGTAGTCTATATTTAGTTCCACATGACATAATGAGTTTTAAGGAAGGGTCAGTGATTATATCGAAGCTGCCCGTTAGTACATGATCAAAATGGGTATTTATAAATGGTTGCAGTGCAGAAGAATGGCAATTACATAGATTATTGTTATCTATTGGAGCTGAAGAGGATGGATTAGTAGATTTTGAAAGCTGGTTATAGTTAAAAATAAGTCTACCGAACGGGATATTCTATTTATATGATTTAACGATATTGCTATTTTTTTATTGGAAATTCATGTGATAGGTGATGGAAAAGTTGGGTGATGAATCAATGATGCGGTTTGAAAAGTTAATGACACAATAAGAGTTCGAGGGAGGTTAAGCATTAAGCTACGATTGAGATGATGCGCTCTGCTGACGATTAAGTCAGAGAATAAGTAGGAGAAGTGGGAGCTTCACAAATTTAAATTAATAAAGATATTATAAACAGTGTTAAGAATATTTTTCTTAATGGCAAAATGCCACGTTTTACATTCCGTTATATTGAAGGATGCTTCAGAGATTTAAAAACCTAATGATTTCAGTTTTAATGTAGAGAAAGTTTGAATTATTGCTAGTATATTTATTGGTATTACTACCTCTTTTAATGCGTTTGGAATTTTTAGAATGATTAACATTGTTTGAAGTTTTGATGAGGTTGTAAATTAATAATAGTTGTGGTGTGTAGTCTGCGGAGGATTTTTTTTGACAATATATATATATATATATATATATATATATATATACAGGGTGTTCCAAAAACATTGATCTCGGCTTTTATTACTTAAATATTGATCTTAGACATATGAAATAAATTACAAGTTGCGTAAAAAAGGTACAGAATTTTATGAAATCGATTAAAATTTTCAAGGGAATTAAATTTAAAATACAAAATTTTAATTTTTATACGACCCCCGTACAAAAACATTTTCAATGA
The DNA here is from genome assembly GCA_951213105.1 of Amaurobius ferox. Classification (NCBI taxonomy): domain Eukaryota; kingdom Metazoa; phylum Arthropoda; class Arachnida; order Araneae; family Amaurobiidae; genus Amaurobius; species Amaurobius ferox. The sequence continues at coordinate 175,513,319 of OX578134.1, read as the reverse complement.
GTAAAATGGGCCCCATACACTAAAAAGGTAATGTACAAAATTTCAGCATTTTATCATAAAAAGTCCCAGAGATATGAAAAGACAAAAATGATGACTTAAACCACTTTTCGATGCATCGACATGGGTTCTCAGAGGAGAAAAATCATGTCGTCAGATCGCGTTTCAGGGGTCATACACACATTACGAAAGAAAACAATGATTACATAAACAAATAATAATTTTGCTATTTATTGGTACAAAAGTATCTACAGTGTGTAGAAATAATAACTTTAGACAAAGATTACAAAGCTTGTTAAAATGTTTTCCATCCATGCCAATACAGAGCTGCATTCACCTGATAACACTTCTGTGCACTTGATCAAGTTTTTGTTCAGTGATGTCACGACAACCATCTTGAATGAGTTGTAGCAACTCTGCTTCATTTAAAGGTGACAGATAAACAGTTGTGCGTAAACGATCCCTAATAAAAATCCATAGGCATTAAATCAGGTGATCTAGAGGGAAATTCGACCGGCCCATGCAAAGCCAATCCACTTGTCTAGAAACTCGTTATTTAACCAGTGTTTCACAATTGTAGTATGGTGAGCTGGAGATCCATCCTGTTGAAACCATACATGTGAAAGTACTGTTAGGGTCAGTTCATCCATAAAATCAGGAATAACCGCATTCAGAATCTCATTAACATATCTGTGACCCGTCAACGTATCATCATACAGTATGGGTCCAAGCAAACGGTTTCTGAAAATACTACACCATACATTCACAGAAAATTGCTTCTGATAATGAATATCACGTACCACGAATGGATTTGTGTCAGACCAGAAGTGCTCATTTTGAGGATTTATGCATCCATCTTGTTTAAAACAGCATTTGTCAGTCCATATTGCGTTATTCAGGAAAGAGGGATTTGCATCTTCCTGATTTAGAGCCCAATTTCAAAAATCTAGACGACGTTGATAATCTGTTTGCTCCTGTCCTTGCACACCATGAATGTTAAATGAATGCCATTTATTCCGTCTCGGTATTCTCCACACTGCTGCACGTGGTACGTTCATTTCTGAAGCAGCGATACGAACTATGTGGATGACTGCCAAAGTAAGCCAAACTATCAATTTCTACATCAGCTGAGTGAAATCTGGGCCTATCTAGTCCACCTACACGATGTAAGCTTTCTCTTTCACGCACTTGTTGCACCAATTGGGAAACAAATCTCCCAGAAGGATGTCGAGAATTGGGAAAAGTACGTTGATATGCCCGTGCAGTTTCGTTAGCATTGCGATTGCATAAAGTGTACAGCATAAGCATTTCAAAAAGTTCTTCGTTGTTATATTGCGACATACTGTCGGTACAAGTACACTCTCAAAATTAGCATAATTGTGAAATACTTTGCTCAGAGTCGCTCAGACTGCCGGGCTGTGCGCGCTACGCTTGCGTAACGAGGCGATTGATCAATGGCAGAGCAAAAACAACTTTCTCATGTCATTATGCGTCTGTAGCGATTGTGTGACGAACTGATCAGAGGCAGATATTTGCATATGCATATGTCGTATCGACTTTTAGAACACATTCTCAAGCATTTCTATTTCCGAGCCATTTTGCGGAAATAATTATTGTTTTCCATTAAAATACACATAAATCTGTGGTTTTATCGGAGACCGTTATTTCAGTTGGCACCATGGCTGTCTGGAGATGACGTTGATTGCAGGTGTTAATTACAGTACGTCAGGAATGCAGAGGTTGGTTAGCCAATGAGGACTCAATTAATGAGTGACGTTTGAACGGTTCGAGGAACGCTCGCGGCGTTTGGTTCGAAACTTTCGAGGTGTGAGACAGGCGGGTATGCTCGGCAAAATGGAATTCATTAAGTCCGATTTATTAATATTGGTAATGTCAGAATATTAATTTCGGAATGGAAGAAGCTCTTCGGCTCGAGAGCAAAGAATTAGCTTACCTCCGTAAATATCTATGAATCTCGATGTGATTCAAGTTTGGAATCTGTGGTTCGTGTAATTGCACAATTCGAAATGGTGCGCGCTTTATATAATCCTGCCCAGTGATCTAAAAATCGTCGATGGAAATTTATTTGTGACGGTGAATACTTGTAAAGAGTGATTTCCTGAAGTATCTCCTATCCTTGATCCGATATGATTCACTACTGAAATGTTCTTCTATAACTGTCAGTACAACTTCCTATTCTTTGTCAGCAGATAATGTTCTTAATCTCGAACAAGGTTCTTCATCAACGGAAATAGAACATTTGTAATTTCGAAAGATATTTAATTTCGTTGATTTAATAAACATGTTTTGTTTATATTTAAATAACTTGACTTGTACTGCTTTCCACTAGTTGTATAATAATGTATGCTCTTACTTTTAGTTTCATAACTGGCCAACCGGTTTTTTGAACCGGCCAGGGAATTTGAATGTAGGTCAACACAACGCTTATATGATCACTTTGGTAAATTCTAAACAGATACAAAACTGATACGGTGTTAATTTCATACTTTACCATATAACAAATCTAAAATTAAAACGTGTTCCACACATAGATTTCTAAACTATTTTAATGTTCATTTTGATTGTGCCATTTCCAAGTTTTATTCTGTAATTAATCATGTAAAATTTTAAGGTATTTTTCAGGAAGCATATTTTTGAAAAATTGTAAATAAATCTAAAGGTAAGAGACAGATATTATTTCCCTATGAATCCTATGATGCATTTCTGCGTTGCGTCATTTGCACTCTTGCTGTAAACATTTACATTTTAATGTGTGATGAATCCCTCACCCACTTTGTTTAAACATATCTTTGGGACTTTTTATGATAAAATGCTGAAATTTTGTACATCACCTTATTAGTGTATGCGGCATATTTTACTCATTGAAAATCTTTTTGTACGGGGGCCGTATAAAATTTTAAATTTTGTATTTCTTCAAATTGAATCCCCTGAAAATTTTTATAAAATTCTGTACCTTTTTTTACGCAACTTTGTAATTTATTATATATGTCTAAGATCAATATTTAAGGAATAAAAGTCGAGGTCAATATTTGTGGGACACCCTGTGTATATATACTAGAAGGTATCTCTGTCATATGACAGAATTTAAAATTTGCAAAACATTATGTTCCATTTGGGGTCATTTTTATCAATTTGGCGATATTTGCGACATCCCGTCAAATTCTTTGCTAAACGTCACATACGGACGAACAGAGTAATTAAAGATTCGATTAAAATTTCATGAATTTGGTTACATTTTCGTTAATTTTTGTGATATTTTGTTCAATTTTAAGACATTTTAAAAACTCGCTAAAATTGTTGAAAGGTGGGACAGTTGGACTGACAGACAAACATCATTACAATACTATCCCCTTTTAAAACACAATTTATTGATTTGGCGTCATTTTTATCGATTTGCCAACATTGTAGTTAATTTAGCGATATTTCAATCTACTTGGCAACATTTTAAAATTTCGCCAAATATGTCGCCAAGTGAGACGGTTGGACTGACAGACAAACGCTGCCGAAATATCATTACAGTACTATCCTCTTTCAAAATACAATTTCATTAATTTTGCGTCATATTTATTAATTTGTTGACAATTTTATCGAGGCGACATTTTACAAAGTCGCCAAATTTGTCGCCAAACGGGATGGTTGGATTTGACAAACGATATCGAAACATCATTAAACTAATATTTCCCTTTCAAAACGCAAAAAATTTCATTGATTTGGTGACATTTTCATCGATTGGCGACATTTTCGTCAATTTCGCAACATTTAAAAAAGTCGCCAAGTTGGCCATACCTCGCCAGAAGTTTTGCCAAGCATTACCCAGAGATAGATAGATAAACAGACAAATAAATCAAGGTGTTTATATTATTAATGTTATATGAGCAGCTATTCAAAAAATGCTGAAGACCCACACATTTTTACTTTCCCCGCATTACATGATAATGTATAGGGAAAGTATTGGAATCATGCCGAAAATCCCAACTCGAGTTTTCGACGGATCTACACGTTTCGAGACCTCTAGAATACGAAAAAACTATTTTTAGCGTGACGTCTGTGTGTGTGTCTGTCTGTGCAGATTTTGTATCTACTCTAACTAAAAAACTAATGGACCGAATTTCATAAAATTTAGTAGGTAGGTCACTTGTGGATGAGTCCGGTGCTGATTAATTTTGGGTACGATTCGGGATAAAAAACCCCCGCCTTTTTTGCGAAATGTCCCGCAAAAGCTTGTATCCACTCTAGCGAAAAAAAACTAATGGACCGAATTTCACAAAATTCGGTAGATAAGTTACCTGTAGGGCAATCTGGTGCTGATTAGATTTTGGTATGATTCGAAAAAAAATAACCTTCCTTTTTTTGAAAAATGGCCCGCAAAAATCACCAAAATCTAAAATAAAACACTGCGTATGCTCAAATATATCCATTAAATACTTTTTAATACGTAATTTTTGACGAAGAAAAGAATAAGACCAACCCCATTACACTAGGACTAACCGTTCTCGAGATATTTGAGATATTTTAGTTTTTCGTATTTTCTCTACGCCACCTTTGAAAAGAAGTCCCGTTACCGAATGAGAACGAAAATTGAATTAAAAGTGAATTAATTGTAATTAAAATAAAGAGAACGTGAATATAAGTCTGCAGGGAAAGTCATGTGCTGCTCACATCAGATTTTTACTTTCCCTGCAATACATGGTAAAGTATAGGGAAAGGTATTGGAATCATGTCGAAAATCGCAACTCGAGTTTTCGACGGATCTACACGTTTCGAGACCTCTAGAATACGAAAATTTATTTTTAGGGTGACGTCTGTCTGTGCAGATTTTCTATCCTCTCTAACTAAAAAACTAATCGACCGAATTTCATAAATTTGGTAGGTCAGTCACTTTGGACGAATCTGGTGCTGATTAGTTTTGGGTACGACTCGGGATAAAAGAACCCGCCTTTTCTTGCGAAATGGCCTGCAAAAGCCTGTATCCACTCTAGCTGAAAAACTAATGGACCGAATCTCACAAAATTCGGTAGATAAGTCACTTGTGGGTTATCCTGGTGCTGATTAGATTTTGGTACGATTCGGAAAAAAATAACCCGCCTTTTTTTGCAAAATGGCCCGCAAAATCATCAAAATCTAAAATGAAAACTACGTATGCTCAAATATATCCATTAAATGCTGATTTTATACGTAATTTTTAACGAAGAAAAGAATAAGACCCACCCCATTACACTAGGACTAGCCGTTCTCGCGATATTTTAGTTTTTTCGTATTTTTTCTACGCTACCTTTGAAAAAAAGCCTAGTTATCAAATGAGAACGAAAATTGAATTAAAAGTGAATTAAATTTAATTAAAATAAAGAGAACGTGGATATAAGTCTGCAGCGAAAGTCATGTGCTGCCCACATCAGATTTTTTGTATAGAAATGTATGGGCGCAAGTGAAGCGTTGAGGCACAAGCACAAGACACGAAAGGAATTAATTTGTTTACTTACAGCATCGTTGTCAAGTCCTCCCTTACAGTAATGTCTACAATAACTAACAGTAATGCATGCTTGGCAGGCTCGATGGCGTGATTGGCAGTCGAGGACAGTAGCCGCATCTGCGGGAACATTTGCGTGTCGTATGTGATGGGAGACATTGAAAACACCTTCCACATTGCCTCAGCTGTGAATAGCAGCACACGAGCTGGGAAGTGCGGCGGCACTCGCACATTCCCGTGCGCAGAGTTTTCAGAGCTTGAGTTCTCTGAAAAGAGAATGGGTGGAATCGTTCTTCGTTTAACACTCTTCAAACGGTGGTTTGACTCACACATACGCGACGTGCAATAGCTCTTGTACTTGTGTCGAGCCTGTCTTCCACGAGGTTCAAGCCGAATTCATCCACGTCTGGACGTCGTACAGCTCTCGGTCGACCCGTTTCTTGCCTGCTAACGGGAAAGGAACCCATTTCACAAAAATTCTGTGGTTCAGCAGTCGCCTATTCGGAAAGCGTTCCTGATACATCCGCAGCGCTGCTCTGCCGTCACCATTTGCTGCCCCGTACATTAGATGATGTCTGCCTTCTCGGCATTCGAAAGGTCTGCATCACGATGCAAATGGCGTGTTCCAGCGGATGCGTGATATTGGCGGACCGTCCTTTACCTACAACAACTCCATCGGCGATGCCAAGCATGTATTACTGTTGGTGGAAGCAATGATTGTAAACACTGCTGTACAGGAGCGCTTCTCAACGATGCTGTAAGTAAACAATTTATGTTTCCTTTCATGTCTATTTCTTGTGTTTGTGCCTCAACACGTCACTTGCGCCCATACATTCCTATACAAAAAAGGTTTGGTGTAGTGTGCATTAGTGTAAAGTTTGTCCAATGAGTTCTGAATCACCCTGTATAATATATTTCAGTGATATTAAATCCCAGTTTAGTAGAATAAAGCATAATATCTTATTTTTACAATTTGCATAGCCCAACAATAGTGCTCATCCCAGGAACATGGCTTCTCATATTCTGGGGTAACAAATTGCTGTGTATTCTTGAATGGGTGGGTGAAATGTATCCGTAATCTTAGAACTACTATACACACACACACACACACCAATGGCGTAACTAGATTTTTGGTACCTCCTGTTGACGTTTCACTAATTGTTGTATCGTTCAATAGATTGCGTTGGCTGTGGCGAGCAGTTTTGGGTAGATACGTTTTTTACCGTTTTGATTATTAATAGAAAAAAAGTTTGCCGGTGTGCGTTAGAGCAGGGAAAAAAAGAAAGGGTTTTAGATTCCTTTTAGAAGACCAAAAATGACGGCCTAATAATAAAACTACTGCGCTCTGGATTAATGTATTCGTTGAAGTCGTGAACAAAACCTATATATGTATGGGTGCTCGTGTAATAAACTGTTTGTGATGTCAAATGTGTGGTGTTCATAGCGTTTGACCTGGATTGCAAGAAGCTTAAAATCCTGTCCAAGGTAAGAAGTCAATTTAGAATTTTGTATCAGTTGGATAAACCGATTTACTTCCAGAGAAAACAATTTCAAGGCGCTTCTTCACGTAATGTATATTCTTGGATCTTAGTACATTCCCAAAGTACATTCAATACACTTTTTTAAAGGAAAAAAAAAAAGGTTCGAAGTTTATATGTTTGTCATCCTTATGATCGATGTCATAAAGTAACTAAATAATTTGTAAATGGACGACTTGAATTCACATTGACTATTTGATTTAATGGATGTTTTACAATGATGCATGTAAAGATAATTTAAATGGTGCATTAGAAAATGTTCCTCCATTTATTATTAATAAACTACTACTAGTAATAAACTTTTAGTCTCAAAACAGAATCTCCATTTTTATAACCTTTCGCGATACAATTCATGAAAGTTTTTCAATTCACACGAATGACATGCAGCCTCCACTTTCTGTACCTCAGAAAGTTCCGGATATCTCGGCAGAGCGGACTATTCCAAGACAATTCAAACACTCCATCTCTTCACTAAAATGATTAAAATTGTAAATGTTTGGCATTCACATTCATTAAACTTTTGTTTCCGTTGTTGCAATTTTTCAGACTAGGATGATTTTCAGCAACAACTATATCTAAGAAAATGATTGCATTTCATAAACTATTAAACCCTTATATTTTTATGATCCCAAAATTTCATAAAAACCCTATCTCTTTCTGATCTGTAACCGTTGGACATAAATCATATGCAACAGTTGCTCTCTTTTGGCCATCCTGAATAAAATTACTTTTGATATGGTAGGTGCTTCATCTTCTCATATTACTAATAAGCGTTTAATACCATTTAATACAATAGTTAGACACTATTAATATATTGGGATTTCAAACTTATGATTTTAAGGACCTATTTAACAACATTGATATAAAAGATCTATTTAAAGTAATTTGAGATTTAATTAAATCCTTCTATAATAGACACAATTTGGATATGGATCATTCTTACGTACACCACCTTCTCAAGTGTGTTCTTTTTAATCATGACTTAATGCAAGGAAATAAAATATATCTGCAAATTAAGGGTGTTCTCCATGGTGGTTCTACTACTTCTCTAGCAAATCTATACCTTTACTTCTACGAGTCAAATTTATAAATTCTGAATATACTTTCTACCGTTATATTGGTGATGCCATTCTTAAGAAAGCTCCCTCATCAACTGTTATAGATTTCGATTTTTATCTCTAAAATTTATCACCTATTCCAAATGAAAGCAACATCTCATCCAGTGTTAACTTTTTGGATTTAACTCTCTCTCTCTCTCTCGATAATGGTTTTTCCTTTTTGTCAAATATTTTTGACAAAAGGAAAATATTTCCATTTAAAATTTACAAGATTATCAATTTCAACTCTTGTATGAGTAAACAGGTATACAAAAATTGATTCATTAATCCATTTCATAGGATATTTAGGTTATGTGAAAATACACAATTTGGTGGCCATCTAGCCGATTTATTACAGTACTGTAAGATGATTTTGTTAATTATCACTACAGTAATTTTAAATTCAATTTATAAATTTGTTAATTATCGTTTTAGTCATCTTTTTAATTACCATAATAATTTTTTGTGTATATACTTTTTACATTAATATTTTTATAATTAGTCTTGCAGTTTTTGATAAATCATTGTGATAAGTTTTAAATACATCTTATTTTACTATAACTATTTATTAAATAATTTAATTATTTATTTTTTCATTTCTTTAATTCCTAGAGTTGTAATTTATTTGTATATCAATTATCGCTTGAGTACCAATCTTCTTCAAGCGTATTTCCAAAGATCCTCATCAGATGGAGTTGTCTACAATTCATCGCGTATTTTTATCGTGGTAGGTCATTGTCAGATTGCTATATTCGGCGTTAAGAGTGAAGGTGATCATATGTATGATTTTTGATTTGTAATCGCATCCTTATTAATTAATATGTTAAATTTCATTATATTTACTTTTTTGTACTATCATCCACTTCTTTCTACTTTTCTCTTATTATTTCTATTTTTTTTATAATGTGCGGAATCTTTTTATGATGTTTCAACGACGTGGTTGCATCATAATATGAAACACATTTAGAACTTCTGTGGATGTAAAGATCCTTGAAAAATAGCATCTATAGAGATTCTATCCAATTCCATCTATTTTAAATTGACATCTTTTTTTCATTAAATGTTTGTCATTTTAATATTTTGGGCCTCCAGCATTTTCCATCTCTTTGACGCACGTGCTTAGATATCACTCTTGTAAACTGTTAATTTAATTCCCATGTTTTATTACTTACATCACCTTTCAGTATAAAATTAAAATCCATTTTAATTCTCTGGTATCAATGTTTTCCTTTTGTTAGATATTATATTTCAAATCATCTTTGACGGATATCATTTAACCCTTAATGCTTTGAACTAGGGCATGGCATTCATTTCATGTTCTATCAATTAGCTTCTTTATTTTTATTAAATATATATATATATATATATATATATATATATATATTTGAAATGTAATAATAAGAATTATGTAAAAATAAAAAAAAAATAAAAATACAATTCAAGTAATATTAACATCACCATAGAAGCAAATTCACGGCCATAATGCCGATAAGAGAAAAGAACAGAACCTTCCCAAATTCGATGATTAATCAGAATTAAATTCCTCTTCAGGTCTGAGTATTTAACTCTAATTAATACAAACAAATGCCTGTTTCAGATTAAGCAATAGTACATTACTATAAATGCTTCTTAAACTCAGACTACAGGCATCAAAAAATGAAAAAAGGATACATTAAGAAAATTGTATTACCATGCGGCATGAATCATTCTTCTTCTATCACGTGTATACACGATCAACCTCAACAACTGAATCTAGAAGCACCGGAATGAACAAGTCAAAATTCTACCAGGGAGGTAGTACGAACGTTCACGGAAATACTCCCAAACCCGTCCAGTGAGTCTAAGCTGGAGACTGGACAAGCAATTCAGAATACAACTTCCCAAACATGCAGAACTGAATATGAATATGAATCATAGATGAAAATTCCTACTAAACAAGAATTCATAGGAAAACTGGATAATCGAGAATGCCACTATACACCATTATAAGGGCGCACAAAACGTAGTTTCAATACTGACAAAAGTTACATTTTTTTGCGAAAATAAAATTCAAAACATTAATGCATCTTATTTTCCGATTTTTTGATTTTTCTAATGTTTTTGACTTAGTTTATTATTTTTCATTTTTATTTATTTATATAATTAATAAATAATGATATATAACATACAAACATATATATATATATATATATATTTTTTTTTTCTTATATATATATATATATATATATATATATATATATATATATATATAGCAAATAAAAGTATGAAGGAAAAAATGGGAATCAAGCCAACGGGAAAGCATAAATGGCCGAGGGGGATTGTGACCCCTCGTTCCCGGTTATAGCATGCTATTACACCTAGGTAACACTCCCGGAACCAAATACTTTGCCGAAACTTGACCTCCGAAATGGTGTCGAGCACAAGACACTGACCGTGGAAGTGAGTACAAAACTTAAGAATCGAAGAAAAGTCCGAAGTACAAAACCGAAGTAAAACACATAATGAAAAAGGCCAAGAGTCGTTAACAATGGAGAGTGCAATCCATATATAGCATTATACTACCACTAGGGTGCGCTATCAGCAAGTTCCGTGTAGGTGAATCGTACAGTTACCATCATAGGTGTGTACAAGTTATATCATAGATGTGTACAAGTTATATCCTTAAAATAAGCGTTTTTTACATCGTTGTATACAGTATTATAATAATGTCTAAGGAAATTTGCGGGATAATGTTTCTTTGTCGCCTCTTGCATTATTCTTCTGTCATTTTCAGTTCGATCTTTTTTGAAGGTATGGATTCTTTGATTGCGTATCAGATGATTGACTATAATATTACGTAATATATTTTTACTCAAATTTGAGTTACAATCGATAACATGATTGATGCTGGTCTTGAAAGTATTTCTCTTGTCGTATAAAATGGTATATAAACAATTGTTTTTATCGTAAAGGATACTAATATCCAGGAAATCAACTTGATTTTTATTTTCCATGTGTGTTTCTATGAGATCCAAGTTATCAGGGTAGAAACTGAAGTCAAATTCAGGCATTTGTTCGTATTGGCCCACACTTCAGTTTCTTGACTTCAGTTTCTACCCTGATAACTTGGATCTCATAGAAACACACATGGAAAATAAAAATCAAGTTGATTTCCTGGATATTGGTATCCTTTACGATAAAAACAATTGTTTATATACCATTTTATACGACAAGAGAAATACTTTCAAGACCAGCATCAATCATGTTATCGATTGTAACTCAAATTTGAGTAAAAATATATTACGTAATATTATAGTCAATCATCTGATACGCAATCAAAGAATCCATACCTTCAAAAAAGATCGAACTGAAAATGACAGAAGAATAATGCAAGAGGCGACAAAGAAACATTATCCCGCAAATTTCCTTAGACATTATTATAATACTGTATACAACGATGTAAAAACGCTTATTTTAAGGATATAACTTGTACACATCTATGATATAACTTGTACACACCTATGATGGTAACTGTACGATTCACCTACACGGAACTTGCTGATAGCGCACCCTAGTGGTAGTATAATGCTATATATGGATTGCACTCTCCTTTGTTAACGACTCTTGGCCTTTTTCATTATGTGTTTTACTTCGGTTTTGCACTTCGGACTTTTCTTCGATTCTTAAGTTTTGTACTCACTTCCACGGTCAGTGTCTTGTGCTCGACACCATTTCGGAGGTCAAGTTTCGGCAAAGTATTTGGTTCCGGGAGTGTTACCTAGGTGTAATAGCATGCTATAATCGGGAACGAGGGGTCACAATCCCCCTCGGCCATTTATGCTTTCCCGTTGGCTTGATTCCCATTTTTTCCTTCATACTTTTATTTGCTATATAACTGCTTTACGTACTTGTGCAGCATTGCGCCATCTACGTTAAGCCTTTTTTCATACTTATGTATGCTTACGTTTTCTTCATCTGATTACCTTTGTATTATATTATATATATATATATAAAAGATGAAATAAGTTAGAATTTGAAGAGAAACAGTAATGCATCCATAACAAACGGTAGAATTCTATTACTAACCAGAAATAACTCAAGAAAATATCAGTCATATACAAGAAAAATCAGGAAACAACAAATAATATAAAATATCAATCAAAAGAAAAACTGGTATTAAACAATGAAATGAAGCTGATGTAATAGTAAGAACTTCAAGTGCATAACCCAAAATGGAAATCTAAAACAGAAAGGAAGGTACCACAAGATGGGTCGCGACCCCCCGGTTAAGCCAGCTTTGTGTCGCGATCACACTCTCGGACACCGGTACCATTCAACATAAAAAAAATACGTTAGTATTAACAGTAGAAAAAATACCGAAAGAAATGAACACAAATGAAAAAGAAGGAAAGCAATTTCACACAAAGAATGAACTCGATGCGGAACACAGGAGGATATCCAAACTATCATTACCTAATCCAAAAAATAAACTAAAACAGTATCAGTATATATATATATGCCTAAAACTAAGAAATAACTTATTGCAAAGCCCAGGATTAACCTGTTCGAACCTCCCACAAGACTGCAGTAAATCAACATGTCACTCATCAGATAATTCGCGCTGTAGTGTTTAAGTACCTGTTGTAAGCTTCCGTCACGGTTATGTCGTAAAAACCAGAGACAATCCGACATAAAAAAAACCTTAGGATACCCCTATTCTATAGCTTTGTTCAAAAAGTCCCTGTCGCACACAAATTTATCCCTAATTCCACTGTTCAACCTTTTACTGCGTTTTAATTGGTAGATTTCTATAAACATCTTTATGTAAAGCGGATTTCCAAGGCGTTAAATAATTAACGTTGAAATGAAATAAAAGTCGTTTATCGAACAGTCGGTAAAACGTCTTCCCCTCTGTATTTTTACAAATGTTGAAGTTGAGAAAGTCCAAACTTCCGTCATAGTTATGTTCCGTCTCCACCCATTTCAAATAGCTTGGAAAAAAACTGAAATCCCATTCTTCACTTTCACATGCCCATAAGATATCATCAACGTAGCGTAAAAACAAAACTTCATTTAAAATGGGAGTTCCCTTTTCGTAATGGTGTAAATAGAAATCGGCCAGAATGGAAAAACCCATGCGGTTCTTCCATGGGGATTCCATGCAACTGTTTGTAAAAATATTTTCCATTATACAGTAGTTTCAAAAAGCAACAGTTTTACCAAAGCCTTATATTTACTTCTTGTCATAATAGAATTCAGTTCGTATGGTTCATACAGACCCATGATGATTTCATATACGTTATCTACATCAATGCAACTAAAGAGGCACAAAAATCAAAACTTTTAAAAAATAAGCTGTTTGGAATAACATTGATTTTCTGAAAAGCTTCTAGACTATTGTAAATAAAAAAGGCACCTTTGGCCTTTATTTTTGAAACTACTACTTTTAAAGTACTCAGAAGTAACTTATTAGCAATACGATTAAATCCGACGGTAATAGGCCTCAATTTTACCGGATCCTCGAAGTTTAGGAATCCATGTTAAATAGGGAAAATGTATATTACTAACTTTGTGACCAATAGTTTTATAAATAGTCCGAATACGATTTTCTGATTCCAATCGTGACTGTTCACTATTTTGACAAACAGTTGCATGAAATCCCCACGGGAGGCAGTTGTTCTCCCCCGATTTTTATTTACACCACTGCGAAAAGGGAACTCCCATTTTAAATGACGGAATTAAAAATTTGCAAAATATTGCATCCTATTTCGCGTCATTTTTATCAATTTGGCAACATTTAAAAAAGTCGCCAAGTTGACGATATATCGCCAAAATTCGTCGCCAGAATTTTGTCAAGCGTTACAGACGGAGTCTTATATTCTTTCCAAAATATTGAATTTTAATCAAATAGTTGTCATTTTCATTGATTTAGCGTCATTCTTATCAATTTGGCGACATTTAAACTCACCAAGTTGGCGATATTCCGCCAAATTCGTCGCTAAAACTTCGTCAAGCATTATGGTCGGAGAAATAGGTTTTTTTATTTATATCAGATAAACGACTAATGGCGTCCAAATACAAAACTATTACCCAAAGTATCTTCTTTTATATTAGATTCTTATTCTTTCCAAGATATTGGATTTTCATAAATTAGTCTTCATTTTCATTGATTTAGTTTTTTATCAATTTCGCGATATTTTGTCAATTTAGAAATATTTAAAAACTTGCCAAGTTGGCGATATTCCGCCAAATTCGTCATCAAAATTTTGCCAAGCATTGTTTATGGAGAAATAGGTTAGTCGTATGGTAGAGATAACCAACTAATGCCGCCAAATTACAAAGTTATTACCCAAAGTGTCTTCTCTCGTCCATGGAACAAGCTAGATCTACGAGAAGGATAATAAATGTATCGCATAATATTACATTCATCGCATAATATTACATTTATCGCATAATATTATGGCGCATGCGTCAATCAGAATGGCTGGCACTGCACCCAATGGAATTGTTACTTCACTCTCAATCTCTCCAATTGTTACACTACGTTCTTCCGTCACTATTGGCCGCACTTCCTCGATTTTGAGGGATTTCAGCTGGAACATACATACATAAAAGGATTGGAGAAGGATAGTGTGTTGTATAATTTGTCGATTCTTACCTGTTCATATTTTTCGAGCTCTTGGTGGTATATTTGGCGTATTTGCGCCAATTTGGCGCGGTAGTCTGAATGTTCGATGGCGTTTTCTGACTGGGGTGCCCCGGCAGGGGGGGTCGTATTTGCAGCATTTCCAGCTCCCTTTTCGGGACCGGCAACCCCTTCTGCAATCAACATGTTGTCCAGTCGCATCAGCTGAGGGTCAGGAGGCTCTTCCTCTTGAGTGTTGCGAAGACTTAGAACTGGAAGAATGCGAAGGGAAAATATAAGAACAATGCAATAATAATCAAAATAAATGAATGCAATTAGCTTCTGTAACCCATTAAAGAACATTGGAGGTGGGAAAACACGATAGACGGAAACGAGCCCACAAAAATCGTGGAAAACAGAATACCACTCACCGAGAAATACCTTTTGCGCTGGTTAAGAGTCGCGTTTAGGATTCATGTGTCAAAACCTGTGGAACTGAGTGCACTTCTAAACCAAAATTTCGACTCATTTTCACAACTGCGAACATTAAACACTCTGTTTGCGGAAACGAAGTGATTCAGAAAAACGGTTACCCGGGCTAAGAGATTCTTTTTCAGTTCCGTACAGCCTCTCCTTAAGCAGATGCACCTATAGTAATATATCTCTCCCGAACGATACGCCGGCGCTTAGAGAGTGGGGCACCAAAAATAGGCCTCCATCTCTCTTTATTTATTTATTGACGCCGAAAATATTTTATACATTTACTTTGAAAATATATTTAAAGTAAATGTTACTGTGTCTTCAATTGTTTGGGTAGATATTGTCTGCCACTGGTTGTAAGGAAAGGCAATACGGAAGCTTTGTCGAGACTGGGATCGGAGTACATGTACAATACCACACAAAAATAATAATCGGAGCAAAATCTTTGTACTATTTTGGCGCTTATATTTTGCTGCAAGCGTTTTATTTTCAGGCGTGTGTCAAACCGATAGGTGAGAATAATATGTGGCCGAAATCCGATTTGCTGCTTGTGGAGCCAGAAAGCTCAGTTCCAACAACCTGAACTTTAGACACGGATCGCTACATTTCCATAATTGTAGAAAATTGTTGGAAGTGCTTCATTACAAAGAATCCAAACGTTGTTGGATTCTTTTCAATACATTTCAAAAGCTGTACTCCATATTCATCAAAACATTGTTGGATCTCCCCCCAACAACCTTTCCAAAAGCGTGACGGTCGCTGATATGAATTTGACTACAAACACCGTTTCATTATTTCCATTGGGAAATATGATTAAGAAATTTATTAAGAAATAAGGCTCCTTAAAGCTTTAGAATTTAGTTGTTTATTTGGAGCACACACTCCTTAAATCTTGAGGCTACTATCAATCACAGAACATTGTTGCTGGAATCCTTATTCACTGGTGAACATAGTTGTTGAACATTATTGGAGTTGCTTAATTAAAAATTCAATATTTTGACAAGAACTTTACATATTGATTGTTACTTTTCCATAATTGTTGAATATTATTTTATTCTGGATACGTCAAAAGAAACATACTACTCGCCGATTCGATTTTGAACTGCAATTCAATCTGCAGAATGGGGGAAAATGATAATCCATGTTGTCCATCACCCCTTTAGAAGTGCCACCATCACCACTACTACTCGCACTGGTACGTCAGCTCATTTGAAAAGATTTTTTTTTTTTTTAATTTAGACTTTTGAGTTACAACTTCTCTCCATTCTATCATTGGATTTTCATATTATATATATATATATATATATACATACAGAACAACTTGGATAATTCGAAGCTGAAGGGACCACTAAAAAAATTCGAATTATCCAAAACTTCGATTTAAAAAAGTTACATCTTTCAACTTTAGTTTCAGGTCCACTGAATGCTTAAAAAGGTTATTCTGTCAATAAGTAAAAATTTATTAAGAAATATCATGGTATGATGGACTTAAACACTATGTGTGTAAACAAAATAAGATTTACGTAAGCTACATACATGTACGTATTGCATTCAATACAGAAAATTATAGTTTTATAAAAAATTGTGCAATGTCTGATTGTTTTGTAGAGTTTAGTCGTTTAAGGTTAGAAAAATCATCAAGCATGTTTAGTGAACGGAAAACAGCTTCACTAACGCTTGTTTGTCCTTCAATGTACCGACGAAATTCGCCTAGATGAAAAATCGGCTCCGACGATGTAGGGATTGGCGTCTCTCACTTCTTCCTCCTGTATATCATCCTCGATATCGTACTCCGCTGCACTCGTCTTATTTAAAACTTCTGATAAAATGTTTTGATCTCTGACAGTTCTCCACAAACTTCCACGTTTTCGTCCAAATTGACGTATTCTTCGAATGTCACGCCCATATTGTTACCCCATGCGTCCGGTGGGGGGCCATTTTCTTCTATGAACTTAGCTGGGTCAGTTTTATTGGTAAATCCTGCCTTTCGAAAACAATTTGCTATTGTTGTTTTCGTTACTTCAGACCATGCAATCGTGCTGCATCAAGGACACTTATTACTGTTTTTTTTGTTTTTGTCTTTGAAAGAATCTGTCAAAAGGTTTCGAACGAAAAGGCATCTGTAAAAATGCTGGAGATTTTTTTATGATGTCCTGGTCCATCGGTTGCACAACTGAAGTCATATTTGGTGGGAAAAAAGTAACCTTTACATTGTCCATATGTGGAATAGTTATTCGCAGTGCAATTGTCAATAAACAAGATAATTTTTCTGTTCTTTTGTCGATACGTTTTATCAAGTTTCAGCAGCCAATCTTTAAGAATTTCTGCAGTCATCCAAGCTTTTTTATTTGATCTATACTCTACTGGTTTTGATTTGACATTTTTGAAACATCTTGGATTAGTAGATTTGCCTATCATGAGCAAAGGCAGCTTTTCACTGCCATCCATGTCAGCTCCAACCAATAAAGTGACTCGTTCTTTACTGTTCTTTCCCCCACTGCAACGCTCTCCCTTAAACGCCCATGTCTTGTCTGGAGCACATCTGAAAAACAACCCAGTTCCGTCAACGTTGAAAATGTCTTTAGCCGGTGTTCTCTCAATCATTTGCAAAACATCGTCTTTCCAAACAGTTGCTGCTTCTTGATTCACACCATCCAACCAACCAGTGCTAGCCTTGAAATCACTTTTTCCGAAAATTCTCCCGCTTTTGCTCGAATAAGGGGGCCACTGAGAGGAATGCTTTTGTCCCGTACTTCTTTAAACCACTTCAACACGCACTCGTCGACTTCAGGATTGTCCGGCTCTTTTGCGATCCTTTCCATTTCCACGCGTAGCAGCAGCGTTACTCAGAACTTTGTCTCCTTTTTTTGAAAAATAAGGACAAAGTGTTCGGCGTTATCCCGTACTCGTTGGCATTTCCTCTTCACACCCTTTTCCACATCGCGAATGACGCCGACCTTTTCAGCAAATTCTTGTATTGAACGCGTGGTTTATTCAAAGACATCGTGAATTCTCCCTAGAGAAAACTCTCACAACACTACAGACATACTGAGAGTAGGAAGCTCAAATGACGTCTGGAGCCGGTTGAACCAACACCTTCTGTAGGTTGAACGCTCGAACCGGTCGAACAGGTAGCGGAAAGGGGGGTTTCAGCTGTAACGTGTCGAACAGGTGGGGGTATTCCGGCGATGATTTCTTAACGATGAAAGGTCGAAAAGTTGTTATGGTTCGAAAGTTTTTACAAAAAACTTCGAATTAAGGAAGTTGAACATCGAATTATCCACGATTTTTTAAGATTGATTTAATACAAAGTTCAAAGGACCGAGAGATATCTTCGAATTAACGACGATTTCGAATTAGAGACGTTCGTTTTATCCAAGTTGCACTGTATATATATTATATATATATATATATATATATATATATATTAATTATATATATAATATATATACATAATACACAGGGTAGTCATAAAATAAACTTCCCCGATATATGAACCCCTAGCGGCCTATCCGCTCAATCAATCGAAAGGAAATTTCAGATATTGTTATTTGAAGGTATGCGCTCGAGATTGTGATGATTTCAAATAGAGCTCTCACGGTTACGGTTATAGGGGAAAAATGTGGAATGGCATCACTCACCTTTGTCCTACGTAAATTGGAACAGCATAAATGGCACTGGAACGACCCACGTATGACGAATCTCTTCCCTCCGATCTGTGAATCTGGTACTGTTCCCAGGTATGTATATATTGTATTTTGGGGTATATGGGTTTATTATATAGGTATTGAATATATAGAAAAATCTGATATTCCCATCAAAAATTTAAAATGTTGATTTTAAACTGGAATAATGTTTCTTCTATCAGTTTGAAAAATTACATCTCGTCACTCAGTGTTTATGTTGTTTTAAGTATTCTAGTTTTTGTGTGTATTTGTATTATGCTTGCGTATTTCTGTTCACCCTGTTCCATACTTTTAATTCAGGATATTACCTTTGGTACATTCACTGACAGCCACTAATAGTCAAATTATGACACTATGTCTTCTTAAAAATTATAGGATTTTTATCCCTACAAAATGTTGTATATCTTTACATGTTACCCATGACAATCTGTCTGTCATGCGAATCTGTACTAATCTATGTAAACTTATTAATTTGTCAATAAACGCTCGCGGACGACGAACGTTGACCGTGGGAGTCGGCTTCCGCTTGCTTCTGCTCCCGGCCACACATCAAGCTATAGTAAGCCTTCGGGTCTGTCGTGTGGTCTGGGTTTTTCACACGTATGACGAAAATTGGCAGCGTAAAACATTTGCAAATAGCATTGTAAAGGACCCATGACAACACAAGAGAGGAGAGGGAAAAAACTTGTATTGGAATTACGAGTTTTCAACGTGCCCACCTTCGCAGACGATAACGCATTGTATCGGGAGATTCTTGACAACAATGACGAACGTAACATCGCAGTAGGAATCTGTATAACTTCACGTTTTATGGCATCTTTCAATTCTGACAAATCTCGTGAATTTGATGTGCACACCTTAGATTTCAGATAACCTCAGAACCAGAAATCTACCGGAGTGAGGTAGGGGGATCGCGGTGGCCACGAAACTGCAAAGTTACGGGAGATGACTCTATCACCAAAGTTCTGTTGCAACACGTGTCGAACACATGTAGCGACGTGTGGAGGAGCACCATCTTA
This sequence comes from Amaurobius ferox, assembly GCA_951213105.1. Classification (NCBI taxonomy): domain Eukaryota; kingdom Metazoa; phylum Arthropoda; class Arachnida; order Araneae; family Amaurobiidae; genus Amaurobius; species Amaurobius ferox. The sequence continues at coordinate 175,493,410 of OX578134.1, read as the reverse complement.
CATCTATACAATGTCATTAACGACATTTCTCTGCTACAATTCGGGAATTACGTAATTCTGCAACATTGTTTTATACCTAGGACCTGTGATGGAGCCCATTTGCATACCGTTGGAAGTGACCTGTTCGAAGAAGTACGGCCCGGGAACAAGTGTGCTTGCGATGCCGCACTACACAGTCACTTTAGCTTCACGTAAAGGCACTGGTACCACATCGTGAGGATTTTCGTCAGCCCAGTGAACGCAGTTCTTGGAGTTTACGTTCCTAGTTAAAGAGCAATGTGCCTCCTCCGTCCATAATATCCGCAGCGGCCACCTGCTACCTTCATCATATCTGATGAGGAAAAATTCGCAAAGTCGACACGCTGTTGCTCGTATTCCCAACAGTCCAAATAGTTGCTCAAGTCCTTTGGATGAGTCGGACGGCTTGGGTTTTTCACGCTGTTGCTCGTTTCCAGGTTGCAACATCTGAACGCGCTGGAATCGATAAGGAAACATCCGCAGAACAGAGCGCAGAAGCTTGAGGACTGTGGTTTTCGGTACATCCAAATTGCGGGCAACACTTCTTGCAGTGCGCAATGGACCTGCAGTAATCGTATTATGCACTTCCGCAACAACTTCAACAGGAACAGATAGATGGTCGTCCAGCTCGCGGTCTATCACATGTGCATCCAGTTTCTTCAATTTTTTTTACCAAATCACGTAAAGTTCGTACGGAACATGGGCCTCGTTTTAGCTTATGATTTCGCCGATAAACTGGCACTGCTTCAGCAGCATTTTCCCCATTCAGATAAAACAGCTTTATCAATTCACCTCGTTGTTTCCCTGTCAGTATCATCTTGTTGGCACGTTCGAACATCTGAAGCTAAATCAAGACGTTTCATTTCGGATTTCCTGGGTTACCCTCACGTCCACATCAGGAAGTAGAAAAAGTCCGCTGTAGAATAGAATATCGTACAGGACAGAGCACCAGGCGCGAAGCGCCTTTAATCTCCAATCTCATTATGTGGTTCTTATCATCAAACTGTGACATTAATTTATTGACCCGTGGTTGGAGGTTCGAGGTTTTTATTTACTACTTTTTATTATTTGACCTAGCTCCTAGTGTGGCAGTTTGTTGCACATTTAGAGTTTAAGCAGTTTGGGGGTTGATGCAGATCTAAGGGTTACCTGGCAATTTGTTAGCTTAGGGTTTAGAATATTATTATAAGAAAGCATTGATCACGATTTTTATTTAATTTCAGCTGTTTGAGTTTTTAATTCCGATTATCGATGTTAAGTACAGCGCGGGGTCTCTTACGAGATTTGGCCTTGCGATGATCATAGTCATGCAGATTGAATAATAGTTCATTTGGAACAGATGGCAAATTATTGTAGAATTTAAGCGCTAGCTTTTTAATTTGGGCTCTCACGGTTTTTATTTTGAAGTCTTTTCTGATCACCGAGTTTCTTAAATATCTAGTGGGCTTTCCTGATACACCTAAGGATTTTATTTTGTCTTGTTTCTAAAGAGTCTATGGTAGTTTTACAGGCATATCCCCATACGGGTGCTGCATACAGCATTCCCGGGCGGATGACCGATTTGTAGATTAGTAGCTTATTTTGATAACTAAGATTTCCGTTTCCTATCATTGGGTATAGGGCTCCGGTGGCCATATGCGCTTTTTTGATTATATCTGTTACGTGCAATTTCCACGTTAGGTGGGAGTCCATCGTTACACCTAGGTATTTGGTTGATTTTTCCGCACGTAGTGCATGGTTGTTTATATACAAAGGCGGCGGAGGTTTATGCTTCCTAGAGAAGTAGATCCAATGACATTTATTGGGGTTTAATTTTATTCACCATTTTTTCAGCCATGTTTGGAGTATGTCTAAGTGTTGTTGTAGCTGTCTGTGCATTATTGAGAGGTAAGTGTGTTTTGCAAGTATCGCACTGTCGTCTGCATAGAGTGCCAGCTCGGTGTTTGGAGTTCTGGGGATGTCATTCAGGTATATGTTAAAAAGTGTCGGGCCCAGGATGGATCCTTGCGGTACACTACTTTTTATGAGCTTGGGTGTCGAAAGCCCAGACCAACCGACTCGTCCGAAGACTTAGAGTAACAGTTTGGGTGGCCGGGAAAAGTGAGCTTGGGTGTAGATAAGCTATCTTTAACTCTTGACTTGAAAGTGTCTGTTATTTAAGTATGAAATTAAAAGTTTGACTAATGCGTCAGGGACTTTTAGAGTGATCAATTTGTATTCTAAACCACGGTGCCAAACTTTATCAAAGGCTTTTTGTATATCCAGAAAAATTGCAGCTGTGGGTGTCTTGGTATTAGTCCAGAAGATATGTACTCTACCACTCTCAGCAGTTGATGAGTGGTGGAGTGTTTTGGCCGAAACTCAAACTGCTCCGGAATGATAATGTCATTCTCACTAAGGTGCGTGTTCAGTCTCTTAAGAATTATTTTCTCAGTAATTTTACTAAGTGTTGGTAGTAGGCTAATTGGTCTGTAGTTGGCTGGAATTGTGGTATCCTCTCCTGCCTTATAGATCGGTATAATTATCGCGTCCCTCCATTCTTTAGGGAAATAGTTTAATTTTAGTATTTATTATTTATTTATTAAAATGGTCATGAAAAAAAATATATTTAAGGGTAGGTTTTTGACCGCTACGTTCCTGATTTTGTCATGTCCTGGGCTCTTACGGTTCTTTAAGTTTTTGATAATTTCGACTATTTCTTGCGGTGTGGCTGGGTTAATCTCAGCCGTGACCGGGGAGTTTCTGAAGTTATTTAGTGTTTGCCTGATCGTTTTTAGGGTGTCCTGGCACATTAAATCGTGGTTTGGTTCGAATTGCTTTTCGTAATGCTTTGCGAGCGCCTCGGCTTTTTCTTCATCTGAGTACGCGGTATTATGGTATGCCGTAGTTGTCTTGGGATGGCTGAAGTACATGAGCTGTGGCTGTAAGAGAAAAGGAGGGCCGGGCCAAGGATTACGAGCGGGCCAATGGAAAAAGCGAATGGAATTCCATGTCTAGGAATACAAGAAGGTCGAATTTTTACAAATGCAGTATGAATTCATATTGACGTGCTGTTTACAGATTATTTCATTAAGTGAATTACCGTTTTATTATTTAAATTAAATTAAGAACTTACATTTGCAGATATAAGTTTTTAGTTGCGTTAGGGTGGAGACTTCGAAGAGATTAAGAAAAGGGTTGATTACTAAAAACGTTTACGGCAGTATCGTGAAGAAAAAAGGGCATTTTCAGGTACACAAAAATTTACAAGTATTACAATTAAAGTCAATAACAATCTATTTACAAAGGCTATATACAACAGGTTGTGCAGGTGTAGCACAACTGCGGCGAGGACCGGGCTGACATTAAAATCGCGAGCAAAGCAAGTCATTGTTCTCGAGGATTGGGAGTTCACCGAGGAGGGCGAATCAGGTTTCTCCATTTCACCTTGGAATTGCCGGGCAATAGCCAGGGTGGAACAGGTCGGCCTGAGTCGCCGCCCGGCGGGCGAGGTTAGGAAACTCCTGCCTGGGGCGTAGCATTTCTGGGGCGCCGAGGGACCAGAAAGAAGGTGCCTTTTCCTGAGATAGGAAGGTGTCGAAGTGTCGTAGCAATTATCTACGTTTCTCAGGCAAGGTTTACTAGTGTTCTTTCTGAAAAAAATTTCGTGAAGTTTTCCGAATATGCTCAGCAATGTCTGGGACTTTGAGATCGTGGTGAATCACCTCGTTTTGTACAAACCAGGGTAACACTTTATTTTGAAAGACTTGCAATTTCTCTATGTGACTTTTTGCAGCCGACCCCCAGACGGAACAGGCGTACCAAAAACCAAGTGCAATGATTTGTTTGTAGATGACCAGTTTATTGTCGAGGGACAGATGAGATTTTCTACCGAGAAGTGGGAGGAGGGCTTTGAAGGTTTTGTTTGCAGATTCAACTTTCTTTTCGATGTGATCACTGAAAAGCATTTTGACGCCCAAATACTTTACAGACGATAAAAAGGGGATCGGATCGTTGAAAATTTTAAAGCAGAAGTTTTGTGTAGTCTTTTCTGTCTTACCGTGACATGACTAAATTTAAGAGTAGTGATATGTATGTAATCTTTAAATCACTTGAGGATAGTAATTTAAGTTTTAATAATGTTGAAGTTAAAGCTAAACTGCTAGAGATAGGACTAATTAATGAAACTAAACTTGTTGATAAAACTGAAACGGTTGAAAATCCATGTAAAAGGGCTAGGACAGAGGAGCCTCCCACTAAGGGAGCTCCTACTAAAATCCAGACTGGAAAATCAAACCTAAAATCTAGTGACCATGATAACATGGATTGTAATGTTGTTATTGATAGTGATGTCATTGTTAATGATGTAAATGACAAAAATGTAAATGCAAATTCTAATGAAGTAAGTAAATAAGCCTAAGACTTATGCTGAAATTGTCGCGCAACCTGTAGTGTAAAAAAGTGCACCAAAACCAAAAACGGTTGTAAATAGTGGTAGTGAAAAACGTATGGAAGTAGAGAAAAAAGACCTAAAAGCGGAATGCTTTTTCATTAAGTTTAGAGATAACTATCAGGCTCTCCTAAAAAAGTTAAATGAGATCACAGGCAATAAAGTATCTGGCAAGCTCACAGGAGACATGCTAAAACTGATTCCCAATGACGCTGACGCTTATAGGGTTGTACAGCGCCATCTGACGAGTGAGAAAACCCCCTTCCACAGCTTAAACTTGAAAACGGAAAGGCCCAAAAAGGTAGTTTTGAAGGGGCTACTAACAAGCTATAACATTGAGGAAATAAACTTACTCTAACATCCATGGGATTAGATGTAGCCCGGGTTTCTCAACTGAGAAACACTAAAACGAGATTACACCTGCCGATCTTCTTACTCAGTCTTAGGCCTACGGAAGACTGGCAGAGGGTTTACAGACAGACAAGGTTAGGATACTTGGCTGTGAAAGTAGAGGCCTTCAGAGCACGGGGCTTTAAAATTTGCTACCGGTGCCAGCAGTTCAACCACTCCTCTGAGAACTGCAATATGCCACCAAAGTGCCTTAAGTGCGCTGAAGGACATTTCACACGGGACTGCCAGAGACCCAAGACGGAGAAGGCAACGTGTGCAAACTGCAATGGAGACCACCCGGCGAACTTAAGGCAATGCCCGAAGAACCCCTGGAATAGAGGAAAGGCACCGGGGTATGCCCCCTCCCTCCCAAAATCAGATACCCCCTGGAGGCAAAAGTCCCTCGGCTTAAACTCCCAAGCACCCTCTCAGGGCTCCTCGCACGCAGTGCCACAGAAAACAAGAATTTAACCGTCAGCACATACCAGATCGGTGCAACAGCAGGCCCCCAAATCATCGACCTCCAGAGAATTGATCCTGGAGGAACTAAGAGTAGCTACAGCTGACATTAAAAGGAGATCGGAATTAGATAAAGCCAGACAGGAAAAGGAGGCAAAGGATAGACTTGACAGAAAGGTCCAGGATTGGAAACAAGCTAAACGAGTCAGGGATGAAGAGTTCGCGCAAACCCATCTGTTAGTTAAAACGGGTGAAAAAACGCAAAAGACTATCGAGCTCCAAAATGACACTCACAAAAAAGTGCAAACCGCGGCTGAGGCTGAGGACATGGAAGCTGAGACTGAAACGACTGATAAACCTGATGCTGAAAAGATGGAGGATATCTTCAACCTCATCAGAGGATTTATCAGTATATTCAATTTAGACGACATAAAACATCTGTTGATGCAGTTCGCAGAGTTGGTACAAAAAAAAGAGCGATCCAACGGTAATGGTCTTTGAGGCCCTTAAAATAATCGCGGATTTTAAAAGTAACAGTGAGAATCAAAGCCGTCATGGCTAGGTCCCAAAAAGAATCCTTTAAAATAATATTTTGGAATGCGAACGGCATATCTCCAAGAATAAATGAACTTAGGAACTATGTAAACGAAAATGACGTAGACGCCTTATTAATTCAGGAAACTAGAGTTAGAGAAAATAAAAAACTAAACATAGCCAATTACTATGGCTATCATAATCTTAGCTCAAATACTAATGCATGTTCTTAACATAGCCAAAGTTACAGAACACTTCGCGAAGTATTTGTTTAAAAATTCGAAAAACATCCTAACATCCAAAGTGTCCGGATACTTTTGATCATATATATATATATATATATATATATATATATATATATATATATATATATATATATATATATACACATATATATACACATATATATACATATATATACACATATACACATATA
>OX578134.1:175335367-175482867 GCA_951213105.1 Amaurobius ferox | reverse complement strand
TACGTTAAAAGTAGCGTCCCAACTCGATAGTGATTTATCGTATCGCGCTCCACTACTTATTTTTAAAAGCAGCGCGTTACATTCCAACCTACGAGAAATGCAGTCACTACTGTAGTTTCGCTGGTTCTAACAGTCCGAGATATATTAAGAAGATTGTTTCCGAAAATGGGAACCAAATGTCTGTGAAGCTCATTTGGCGCGGGAGGCATCCTCTCGGTGAACGGGGAGTCCAGATGGAAATTTCAAACTATTAACCTTTTGCTTACGGGTGGGGGTATATCCCAAACAGTTCGATCTCCCTTTACAGAGACGGACGGTAATGTCTGCAAAGGGGGATGAAACACTTTGGGATAGGGTATGTCTTCCACCCGTAAGCAAAAGGTTAAATAGGAAGACGCAACATTTAAGCATATCGGTTCATAGAGAATGGGATTCCGCATCATATTTGAAGTGGCAACACTGGGAACGATGCAACTCTGCCCGTTTATATCGAATGCCAGCCGTTTAAAGAGACTTTCCTGTTATGCATTACAAAATGGGCAAACCCATCGATCGAGAGAGAGCACGGGGTCATCCAGCAGTCGGCGATAACACTCGTTTCAAATAATCCATTTCTTCTTACATTGTGACTTGCAACGGGTTCGGGGTAGCATTATGCTTGCGGGCGTATCCTTATTATTTTCCCTACACACCTAGTCATGTAGTGTGACGGGGTCGAACATTTGAATTCTAGTTTTGGACGGAAGAGCAAGTTTCAAAAATCCCTGAACTCGAATCGAACATTTGAGCGGGGATGTCTGCGGATCCCACGAACGAATGGAGCGTTTCGAACGAAATCGGGTATGATGATTGCTATACGTGAGTACAGGGAGCCTATGGATGTTAAACGCGACAGAATGTTCCGAAGACCCCCACATTTTCGAACGAATTTTGGAAGAAAAAAAAATCGGGACATTCAATATTACAAAATAATCAGATAATACGTCATTTTTAACACTTTACAACAAAGTTGAAAAGTGTTTCTTTATGACTTTGTTCATTCTGTCTGTCTGTCTGTCCGTTAGCACGATAACTGCCGTAAAAATAACTTAATCAAAATGAAATTTTAGTATGTTGTTCAGACGGTCTGTAGGACCAATGGGAATAGAAATGAATAATATCATCCAATTAGTTTTGGATTGAACCCGGATTGAAAAAATGAAATACATTGAGCCCTATGGGACCTCATTTTTCAAACATTTTTTAAGCGGATTTAAAATCCTCAAATTGCTTTGAAAATTTTAGGTAATATTCAAATTGTTCCATAAAATATATATAAAAAAATTCAGCGAAATATATCCAGTAGTTTTTTAAATAAAAATTAAAATAATAATAACACCTCTTATATGAAGCGATCACGTAACCATGACCTGAAAAGATCACGTGACCCACTTCAAAATGATATATGGCATCCATCTTGTCTCAAAATCGTGATTTTTAAAGTTCTTTTTACTTCATATTGAGTGTTGTATCCGTCCTAAAACCACTTTATTTTTGCCTAAATTCTGTGCATCTACATACTAAAACAACGCAATGACAATATATTTGAGTTTAAATGCTCATCCAAATTTGATTATTTTTACAACGAAGCCTATTTTTCACCTATGTAAAATGTAAACAGCAAAATATGTAGAATGAGTTGTATTAGAATTGCTGTATTTCTTTAACACAAAATCATTTAGTCCATGGAGTCTGCTTAGCTGATATGAATGAAATAATCATTGATTTTACAAAGAGCAGGACGATTTTTTCGATGAAGTTTTACGCATAGAGTTTAATTACTTGTAGCTCCATGGTCTTAAATTTTAAATAAAATAAATTATTATAGTATTGTGACGAATGACATGAATGGGAAATTATTTATGAATGAAATGCTGCTTTTATAGAGAGAGCCAGGCGTGTTATTTTTTCTATGCCGTCATTTGAATGAATTTCAGTTGTTTTCGATGAAGTTTTCAAATATAATAAATTATCGTAGTATTATGATCATTCTAAAATTATTACCGAGGAATGTATCGCATTTTAGAGATGTTTAAACCAGGCCATTTATATTTCAATGCCGTCATTTGAATGAAGTTCATTTTTTTCGATAAAGGTTTAAGTTTTCAAATGTAATAAATTACTGTAGTATTGTGATAAGTTTTAAAATATGACCGAGGAATGTATTGCATTTTAAACTTGTTTAAGTAAAATTGAATTGAAGTTTGAAAGTGTTTCATAATCAATGCTTTAAGTATGATTGATCTTTCTTGTCTTATTCTAAAACGAATGACACCTATTTTTTAGAACGGTCGTTTCAGCCGTTCTCGAGATACCGCACGTCTTTCAAATAGATATATCTAAATATGGAGACATAGAATACGTATCATCGGAGAGGTGATAAAACATCGCCGAGCTGGCAACATTTCGATCCCATGTCACCCAAATGACTGGTTTTCACAAGGAAGTCGAGTCGCTTCTTGTCTTGCAGTGTTGTTCTCGTGTCATTTCCGTGCCATCCCTTCTTTTTGTTCCTCAAAATTAGGTCCATGTCCAAATACAACTCCTTGCACGCCAAACCACCGTTCTGTTTCGAGTCGCACGGGAGGGACCCAGAAGGATGCGATAGCTAAAAATTATTATTTTACTTTTGAGTGCATTTCACTACAACCGTGCCACTTAAAACGTTTTGGAGATGTTTCTTTTGAAATGGGCCTAGTCAGGCTTTATTGCAGCTCAGTTATTTCCTTCTACCGGACCGGAGGGACGCACTGCGTTAGTTTCTGGGTCTAGGCGATACTAAACGGCTCGATACTGACGGGGATGTCCTACACAGTCTCCCTATCTCTTACAATACTAGAAATACGAGGGTAGCACCTCACTCTGGACTCTCCCACTGAACTCGTGGTTTGTCTTCACGGGTCGGATACTTTTTTTTGGCATTCTGCTCGTCGACTGTTATGTCCCCGCCTCCTTTCGCACGCTAATGAGATTGGGATGTCGACGGATCCTAAGTGCCGACACGCTTTCTTAATGGCTTCGCGGTCATCCAAAACCATACTGTATAGGCCAAACTCACCTAAGTAACATCTTTGGGAGGCCTCTGGTATCCATCTATTCGTAAACTCTTTCATCAAAACAGAGGGGTGGGGGGTACACATCGAGACGAACCCTATTTGCGATGGAACCTAGAATCGCATTCCACTCAGAGTGCCAGAAAAGAGTCGAGTTACGTATCCACACTGATCCTTCAACAGTGAAAAAAAAACAGACTTCACTCATTCGGCAGTTTCACATTTCCATTCGCTTCAGAAAAAGACTCACGTAGCGTCCGAGGGCGTCGATGCACAGTAGACACCGGCAAATGGGGAGACAGTTGCACCCGCTAAATACCTGGGGCCCTACCACCAACACATTGTAAATCTACCAGGGTTCAAAATAACCGATTATTCCGCACGTCAATCCAATTTTACGAAATGTGGTACCACGAAGTGCTTAAGAAGGTGCCTAAAGTTGTACGAAGGTTGTTAAAAACCCCTAGATAATTTCACCCTCTAAGGAGACTGTGAAACCTGAAATGAGGCAGTATTCATGATGGCGGTCTTGCATTTGCGAGTGATCGTTTTTGAAAGGACGAAAAATTCAATCACAGAGGATAAATTAATTATGGTAACTGACAATGAGTTTGTATCATTGTTCAGGTTAAATGAACATCAAGTTGCCGACCAAATTAATATCAAATGCTTCGATAACAATTTTCTTGGAATATGTAAAATGACGATATTTAGAAATTTTACAATCAAACCTGAATATTTTATTCTACATATATTAAAATACAAGCTCTTTTGTTTACTTCAAAGGATCTGCCCTATCTATTTTCAAAATATTTCTTTTCTTTTTTTCTATTTGGAAGTTCGTATAATTATTTAGGTTTCTATATTAACGTTATCGCTCTTTCACGAATCGTTAAATAAACTTCTGACAGAATTTTAAAAATAAAACCTGTATTTTCTCTATACATTTTGTTTTTTCTGAAACAATATTAAAACAACTTCAAAATGCATTCTAGTTTTAAAAGAACATCCTGAAATAGCACTGTAAGTTTTAAAACATGTAATTTCTTATTTCACTCAACATGGCATAGCACTCTTGCTTAGGTGGTAGTTGAGACTCTCAGCAATCGAAAGGTCTCCGGTTCGAATCAAAGCGGATTTTAATTTTAAAACTTGTGCTGCCATCTGTTGCTAAAGTATTCTGGTGAAATGTTTTGTAATAACATGTAGAACTTTCTGTTTAAAGTTTTATCCTCAAATTACCTAACTTAAATAAATTATTAAGTTTACGTTTTAATAAAAATTTATTTTGAAGTTAATTTGAAAATTTTTTGTCCTTTAGTTAAGTATACTTTATACCAACCAAAGATGAAATATACATTTTCTACTATGACAGATGATGTTGACTTTAAAATTAATTTTCTTGTAGTCCATCATCGACACACGCAGATAAATAATTTAACCTGAACAAAATTTTACAAGAAAAAAAAATAACATTTTGCTAAATATATATCATTTTTTTTTTTTTAATATTATAATTTTTTACTTATCCGTGTTTTACTTTTGTAAATGATTTTCGCTTCTTTATGTTGTTTATACTTGAGAAAAAAACTAAGGGCTGTAAAATGCTTAGGGAAAGATTTTCTCTAAGCATTTTACATGAATTTCATCCTATTTTGTGAAAGGAACCCCCCCAATACTTTTCAAATAATAAAAGTAAGTACAAGATATATATTTTACTACTCATCCCATTTTCAGAAAAAATTTGTATTTCTTAAATTTGTAAAAGTAAGTACAACACAAATAAAAAGAATATACAGTAAAAACTCTGACATTTAAAATGTATTTCTTAAATGTGAAAGAATTTCAACAGCTTAACAAAAACTGTTAAGGGTGAGCGTCCATAAATCTTCTGCCCTATCCGCGCTTTGTTAACTTTCGCGGCACACATTTTTCGCCGAAATTCCGCTCAAACAATCGCGAAATATTTTCTGAAAGATAAAATTCAATGCTTAGATTATATTAAAATTAAATTTAATACCCAATAAAACATTGAATATATTTTTTATTTTAATCCAAAATATTTTTGTTGCTGCCATCTGTTGTCATTTAATTTATACCGATTATTTTTATTTTTTAATGAACATTTTTAAATATTTATTCCTTCTAATACAGTATTAAATACAGCAACAGATCCTATATAATAATGCCACAATCACGGAAAAGTAATTTCTCATTCTATAAATTTGATAAGGGATCGGAATGCACATCACTGAGGATTGCAGCTTTGTCTTCAAGTTCCTTTGTCAAGTCCGAGTTCAATGACGCTTCCGTGATTGTGGCATTATTATGTAGGATCTATTGTTGTATTTAATAGCGTATTAGAAGAACTAGACATTTAAAAATGTTCATTAAAAATTAAAAACAGTCAGTATGAATTAAGTTACGACAACAGATGGCAGCACCCAAAATATTTTGAATTAAAATCAAAAATATATTCTATGTTATATTGGGTATTAAATTTAGTTTTAATATAATCTAAGCATTCCATTTTATCAATCAGAAAATATTTCGCAACTGTTTGAGCAGAAAACCGTGTGCCGCGAAAGTTAACAAAGCTCGGATAGGGTAGAAGATTGACTGACGCTCACCCTTAAAACATTCTTAATTTGCTTTTCTGTGGCACTGACATCCAAAGCGAACCATAATATATGAATCCTAGTTTTATCTTTTAGGTGCGCAAACTGCGAATAACCAACCTTTTGCTTTTCCAACCTTTTGCTTATTTATAATAAAGGCAATTATGGTTAACATTACTGTCAATCGAAATCACACAGTTCTGTTAATCAACATATTCTTCATGCGCGAAGAGGTAATCGGTGAAAAAAAAGTGTTTATAAAGCATTATGTTAACTTCCTTCGTATTATATTGACTTCGATCGGTCCAGTGAGGTTCCGCCTTAACTTCACCCCCTGTCCATGCAAGTATAACGAAACGACTTCACAGTACGGTTATCGCAGCCTTTCGTAAATGACGAGGTGGAATAATATGGATTTCCGAACGGTGAGAAAATAATTCCGGGCAGTTGGTGTGAGGGCCCCTGATGTGGTCAAGACCCATATTCTCTCGACGACCTCTCGTACACCCAGATTTTCAGCTGCCCCAGAAGAAGTCCAGGGAGCATGGAGACCAAGCAACGGGTCCACCCCGTCCAATCCACCGCCCGGAATGTCGCATTTAGGAAGTATCGGCATATAAATTTAGGAAGTATCGGCATGAGCGGCCTTAGGTTCCACTGCAAATAGTGTTCGCCTTGATGTCCCGCTTTTTCACACTTTACAACATCCGGCCATCCAAATAGCTGCTCTAAGTCCTCGGAAGAGTCGGGTGGTCAGGGCTTTCGACACTTTACAACATAGTTGAAAAGTGTTTATGACTTCGTTCATTCTGTCTGTCTGTTAACACGCGTTAGCTTTATTTATAACTGCAGAAAAATGACTTGATCGAAATGAAATTTTAGTATGTTTTTCAGACGGTCTGTAGGACCTATGCAAATATAAATGAATAATATCACCCAATTAGTTTTGGATTGAACCCGGTTTGAAAAAATGAAATACATTGAACCCTATGGGACCACATTTTTTAAGCAAAGTTAAAATTCACAAATTGCTTCGAAAATTTTAGAAAATATTCAAGTTATCCCATAAAATATATAAAAAAAATGTCAGTAAAATATGTTAGGTAAAATAAAAATTATTTAATATAGGGAGAAAAACCAATTCAGTTAAATTCTGACTCTTGCTATATCCTCCAGAAAGAAAAAAGATATATTTTATAATAAATATCTTTCCAAGAGTTTAATTATTTTATATATAAGACAGAGAGATTTCACATTTAAAAATAAATAGGGTAGATAACAATTTTTCAATTTTTTTTAACACTTCACAACATAGTTGAAAAGTGTTTATGACTTTGTTCATTCTGTCTGTCTGTCTGTCCGTTAGCACGATAACTGCCGTAAAATGACTTTATCAAAATGAAATTTTAGTATGTTTTTCAGACGGTCTGTGGGACCTATGGGAATATAAATAAATAATATCACCCAATTAGTTTTTTATTGAACCCGGGTTGAAAAAATGAAATACAGTGAATCCTATGGGACTAATTCTTCAAACATTTTTTAAGCACATTTAAAATTCACAAATGGCTTCGAAATTTTTAGGAAATATTCACATTGTCCCATAAAATATATAAAAAAAATTTCAGTAAAATATGTTAGGTAGTTTTTTAATTAAAAATTATTTAATATAGGGAGAAAAACAAATTCAATTAAATTCTGACTTTTGGGATATCCTCCAGAAAGAAAAATGAGATATATTATATAATAAATATCTTTCCAAGAGTTTAATTATTTTGTATATCAGAGAGGCTTCACATTTTAAAATATATTTGGTAGATAACAATTTTTCAAATTTTTTTAAAATTTTATATAACTCTTCAAGATATACTTATTTGATGGCATTTTTAATGCACGTTCCTACGTCCTAGAGAGTTAAAATTTGGTACACAGCTTAAATTTGAAGAACATTTTATTCTACAAAAATTTGGTGAATCTTTAAATATAGATCCTACATTTTTTTCGAAATGGCCTGCAAATAATCCCCGTTCACTTCTATAAATCATTGTTGTAATATTGTTAAAAATTCTGATGTGGGCAGCACATGTCTTTTCCTGCAGACTCATATTCACGTTCTCTTTATTTCTTCAATAATAATTTCAGTTTATCTGCACAAAATAGCCATAAGTATTTTAAATGACATTGAATTTGCACGTTAAACTTAAATTTGGTTCTCATTTGATAGCTGGACTTTTTGTCAAATGTGGCGTAGAGAAAAAATCTAAAATATCTCAAGAACGGCTAGTCCTAGTGTAATGGGGTTAGTCTTATTCTTTTTGTTGTCAAAAATCACGTATAAAACAGGAATTTAATTGATATAATTGAGCAAACGTAGTCATTTTTTTTTTTTTTTTTTTTTTTTTTTTTGCGGGCCATTTCGCAAAAACAGCCTGTTCCTTTTTCCCGAATCGTACAAGAATAACAAGTGATTTATATACCAAATTTTGTTAAATTTTGTATATAAATCACTTGTAGGTTATTGAAATATTATACACCAAATTTTGTTAAATTTGGTCTATTAGTTTTTAGCTAGAGTGGATAAAGACCATTTCTGCCGGCCATTTCGTAAAGAAGGCAGATTCTTTTATTACGAATCGTACTATAATCTAATGAACATCGGGGTTTCCCACAAAAAACTTACCTACCAAATTTTATGAAATTCGGTCCATCAGTTTTTCAGTTAGAGTGGATGCAATATCCTCACAGATGCACCGTTACACACACAGACGTCGTCCTAAAAATAGTTTTTCGTGTTCTAGAGGTCCCAAAACGTGTAGATCTTCCGATCTTCGGTACGATTCCAATACTTTGAATACACACACACACACATATATATTATCTGTGTATCTAAATTCCGTGCCTACGCAATTACAATAGTTGTGATTTTAAATGATCCCTAATCTTTTATTATTTCTTCAACGAAGCCTAATTTTAACTTATGCAGAATACAAATATCTCAAGCGATTGTAAGGTGAGTTACATAAGAATTGCTGAATTTTTTTCACACAAAATTATTTAGCTCTGGAGTCTGAAATACAAGTTATATGAATGAAATATTCATTGATTTTGCATAGAGAATCAGATCGATGATTTATATTTCGATACAGTTTTAGATATTTAAGTATAATAAATTACTGTAGTACTGTGATAATGCAAAAGATATCACACCACTGAATGTATCACATTTTAGAGATTTTTAAATGAAATTGCATTTCAGTTGGAAAGTGTTTCATAATCAATGCTTATGCATGATTGATCTTTCTTGTTTAAATCTTATATAACTCTTCATGATTGATGGTCGTCAGTCTGTCTGTCATTTTATACTTATTTGATTTCATTTTTAATGCACTTTCCTACATCCTAAAGAGTTGAAATTTGGTATACAGCTTAAATTTGTAGAACATTTTATTCTACAAAAATTTGATGGAACCTCAAATATAGATCCTACATTTTTTTCGAAATGACCTGAAAATAATCCCCGTTCACTTCTATGAATCATTGTTGTAAGATTGTTAAAAATTCTGATGTAGTCAGCACATGACTTTCCCTGTAGACTCATATTTACGCTCTCTTTATTTCTTCAATAATAATTTGAGTTTGTCTGCACAAAATAATACCCATAAGTATTTTAAATGACATTGAATTTGCACGTTAAACTTAAATTTAGTTCTCATTTGATAGCTGGACTTATTGTCAAATGTGGCGTAGCGAAAAAACTAAAATATCTCAAGAACGGCTAGTCCTAGTGTAATGGGGTTAGTCTTATTCTTTTTGTTGTCAAACATCACGTATAAAATAAGCATTTAATTGATATAATTGAGCGCACTTTTTTTTTATTTTTAGATTTAACGATTTTTGCGGGCTATTTCACAAAAACAGCCCGTTCCTTTTTCTGGAATCGTACCAGAATAACCTACAACTATATACCAAATTTTGTTAAATTTGGTCCATTAGTTTTTAGGTAGAGTGGATAAAGGCAATTTTTGCCGGCCTCCGTAAAGAAGGCAGATTCTTTTATTACGAATCGTACTAAAATTTAATGAACATCGGGGTTTACCACAAAAAACTTACCCAATTTTATGAAATTCGGTCCATTAGATTTTCAGTTTGAGTGGATACAATATCCTCTTAGACACACCCTTACACACACAGACGTCTCCCTAAAAATAGTTTTTTCGTGTTCTAGAAGTCCCAAAATGCGTAGATCCTTCGAAAATTTGAGTTCCGATCTTCGGCACGATTCCAATACTTTGAATACACACACACATATATTATCTGTGTATTATCTTTGTATCTAAATTTTGTGCCTACGCAATTACAATAGTTGTGATTTTAAATGCTCCCTAAACTTTTATTATTTCTACAACGAAGGCTAATTTTAACTTATGCAGAATGCAAATATCTCAAGCGATTGTAAGGTGAGTTATATAAGAATTGCTGAATTTTTTTCACGCAAAATTATTTGGAGTCCGGAATACAAGTTATATGAATGAAATATTTATTGATTTTACACAGAAGTAGACGATTCTATTTCATTTTTTGATGAATATTTAAGCATGGAATTATACAGTAATTTTACCTCCATGATTTCAAGTTTTTAAGTAAAATAAATTATTGTAGTATTATGATAATTTTCACAAGAAAGATCCATCATGCATAAAGCATTGATTATGAAACACTTTCCAACTGCAATGCAATTTTATTTACAAATCTCTAAAATGCGATACATTCAACGGTAATATTTTAAAAATCATCACAATAATACAATAATTTATGACTGTAGTACTGGGATAATGTAAAAGATATGACCCACTGAATGTATCCCATTTTAGAGATTCTTGCATTTGAGTTGTAAAGTGTTTCGTAATCAATGCTTATGCATGATTGGCCTTTCTTGTTGAAAGAGTTGACGACCAACCTGCGCAGGATATGCCACGACTGGAGCAAACGCTGGGAAGAAGCTCCACCTCTATCTAGATCAGCGTTTCCCGAACCGTGCGCCGCCAAAGAATTAAAATTATATTAAAAATGAGTAAAATATGAAATACAACTCTTAATATAAATCATTCATATTAAAATAATATAAAATCTTGCATATTTGTTGTGCACTGCTTCGTTCAGTACGAATGGTAGTTTCCTTTAAAAAAATTATATACCTTATATATATGTATGTTAAATTATATATAAAATTATTATTCATACATACCCTTATGCTTGTTAATTCCTCCAACATATTATAGAATTAATTTACGTTTATACTGTATTTTAAGTACAAGAGTGTTTTTAATGATTGCAATGGGTACGTCTGTCTGTCGCTGGCAATGGTTCTCACACGTTTCAATATTCATGAATTTGGATTAAAAAATTCATGTGGTATTTCCTGGTATATTTATTTTATTTATGTAAAGACGCTATAAGTTAATTAAAAAATCGACTTGCTTATTAAAAATAAAATTCACGGAAAAAGCAAATACGAATGCAAAATTGTAAATTGAATTATTAACAGCCGTTGGTATGGTAGTGGCGTCTGCACTTTGAGGGTCATTGACGGATACGCCATTCTGTTGTCCACTCGTCACTACTCATAAAAATGGATAGGTTTATTAAGAAGAAAAATAACACTGACGACTGTGAACATGAACATGTGTCAAAAGTGACTAAGCCTTGTACTAGTAATATGGTAAAAGCAAGGCCTAGTCGTCAGTACTGCAATACTTATTTAAAGTTTGGGTTTACTTGGACTGGAAACGATGATCATCCATTCCCTCTTTGCCTTGTCAGGTAAAATGTCTAACGAAGCCATATTACCTAGCAAGTTAAAAAGACATTTTACAACTAAACACCAATATCTTCAAGACAAAGATTTGAATTATTTCAAAAGACTGTCAGAGCAACCATCAAAGTAGAGTAAATATTTAAAAAAAAAAAGTTTACTATTTCAAAAAAGGCTGAACTCGCTTCTATTGAGATACCCGAAATGATTGCATTAAAAATGAAATATCATACTTTACCCGAGTCTATTATCTTGCCCGCATGCAGAAAGATGGTTAAAACAATGTTTGGGGATGAGGCAGAGCAATAAATGAACAAAATTTCTCTCTCAAATAATACAATTCATAGGCGAATTATAGATTTGTCTGCTGATATAGAAGAAAATGTGTGGAATCAACCTCAGAACTCAGAATTTGCTTTGCAAGCTGATGAAACAACTGACATGACCAATAAGGCCGAATTACTTACATTTTTCGATTTACTGATGGAGATCCAATCATAAATCAATTTTTTTGCTGCAAAGAAATGTCAGGTACTACAAGAGGTCAAGATATATTTGATATTTTATCTGGCTATCTTAAAAAATGGAATTTTTCATGGAAATCATGCGTTGGAATATGCGCCGATGGTGCGCCATCCATGGTAGGCTCGATGAAAGGTTTTGCATCATTAGTAAAACAAGAAAATCCAAATGGTATCCGAACTCATTGCTTTCAACATACAGAGGTACTAGTTTCGAAAACATTACCAGTTGAATTAAAAGACTATTAGATCAAGTTGCTGAAATGGTGAATTATATAGAAAGCAGACCTTTGAAGACTCGCTTATTTGAACAAATTTGTGTAGATATGGATTCCCGGGATAAATGCTTAATTTTACGCACGGAAGTCAGGTGGATATCAAGAGGAAAGGTTTTAAGTCGCATACATGAACTTCAGAAATGATGACTTGCTTTTTTCAGAGGAAAAACACCAACGTTTCTGTGACTATTTAAGATGGAAATTTTGGATTTTTAGACTGGAATATTTAACAGAGATGTTTACACATCTTAATAGTCTTAACACAAGCATGCAAGGTATAAATGAAAATATTCTTACTTCGACAGATAAACTGATTGCATTTCAGAAAAAAAATAGCAATTTGGAACACTAGAGCTAAAAATGGTAACTTTGAAATGTTTTCATTACTTGGTAAAACCAACATAAAAGAAATGGCTCCTATTGCAGTTGAGCATTTGGCAATTCTAGAAGAAAAATTAAACTATTATTTTCCATCATTGATTACAGAAGATTACGACTGGATCCGAAATCCCTTCATAAAAATTTTATTCTATTTCCCGTGATCGGGGACTTAAAATCAAGCATGCAGAATGACCTATTGATGCATTTTGGATTTCTATTAGAGAAGAATATCTCCCGGTAGCTAAAAAAGCACTATCCATTTTGATGCAGTTTTCCACATCCTATTTATGTTAGGGGAAGGAGGGTACGGTCCCTGTGGATGCCTCCCCCACTGGGTTCCGGTTTAAATTGGGTGGCACTTCCCGACCGTCCAAACAGTTACCTTACACCTTTCTGGTAGGTCGCACGGTCTGGGTTTCAACAACAACATCCTATTTATGTAAATTGGGATTTTCTTCACTCACTAACATTAAATGTAAAAAGAGAGCGGGACTTGATTGCATTGAAGATGAAATGAGGGTCTGTTTATCTGAAATACGTCCAAACATAGAAAACATCAAGCCCATGTTTCACATTGATCATTTTTTTTATTTACCGAACAAAAAGTAAGTACTGTACTTAATCATTTTCCTTAGTTTCATTTTTTATGTTCATCTGCATAAACACTCATTGTATATGTATATATATAATAAGTGCGCCGCGAGTTAAAAAAGTTTGGGAGACACTGATCTAGATTCTAGATCCTTCATTTTGTTACAATTCTTGCCACCCACTGTAGAACTGCTTATGATTACGGTTGGACTGCGATTAAAAAATAGAGATTACACGTTTTTATTTGGAAAAAAATATTAAGCCCGCAATAGGACAGAGTACATTAATGTATGTAAAAGTTTCCATTCGTCCACCTGCAGTGCTTTCGCTCTTAAAATCACCACTCATGAGCATTATCAATAACTTGACTACGCGACCCATTCGAAGGAAACGTACCTGGCCCACGAGTCGTGAGATGCCTCCTATTCTCAAGCAAAATTGTAAAATGAACCATTCCCACAAAGCGACAGAGATTTCAAGGCATCGAATTTAATTTTTTGGGGGGAATCCCGAACGGGCGCTCCATGGATTGACAAGCGTGACAGACACACAATCGAAAATAAAAAGGCGTTACAAGTAGACGTGGAAGCATGAGAAAATCTAATAGATCGGTTTGTTTTGCGACTCCTTCCACGACTCTCAGAAAAGTCGAGGACGATGCCCGGAAAGAACGCATTTCTCCACAGAAAGGGTCGCAGTCATCAAGGTATAAGGAACGAAAGAGATGGCGTGCAGACAGAAGAGTGATTAAAAGGTTTTGCCTCAACCGATACCGCCAACAGCTTGTTTCCTTATTTGTGAATTGAGCGGCTCATTGAGAGGAATCTTGGGCAGTAAGTGAATTTGCATCGCGGTGATTGCTGATGAAGTTGAGCGCTCCCCTGTCATTTTTATTCCCACCAACCCTTTTGTCAGTCCAAAAGGAACAAGCTTATTGGAAGGAAATTCTCCCGCTTCGGAATAGGCCTGCGAAGGTTAGTCTGCCGTGATTATGTGTTCACGGTTCGAACATTCCGTATTTCTCTGTCTCCATTCCTTATCCTCGGATTCCATCTCTCGCTTCCTCTCCTTTTTTATTTCTCATGGTCTGGCACATAAATTACACAGTGAATGGTTTGTTGCCAGGAGAACACTCTTCGGGGTTTGAAGAGGGTGGGGGGAAAGTAAGAAATTCATTCCAAAGAGTGCAGTATAAAGAAGATTAAAATGTTTTCGGAGAGCAGAAGGAAGGCGACTCAGAATGGCCCGAAAGAATCGTAGCTTATTTCACTTTTGTTTATTTACTCTGCGATCTCACGGATGCCATCCCGCGGAACATATAGCCAATATCTGGCATAGTTAGCCTCCCCCCTTTTATCTGATGATGGAAATTCTCCCGTTTCTTTGCGGAACATTCAATCTCTTCCGTCTATTCCCACCCCCAAATAAAACTACAAATTGCCTTTCTATTAATTCGGGATAGAATGAACGAGACACTTCCAAAGATGACTTACCACGGAACTTACATGCAATCCTCGACTCCAGCCAATCATCTCCTGGTGCAGAAGGAATATACAAACGAACAAGAAGACACTAAAAGTGTGCAAACTCAGAGCAGGAACGGGAAGAAGAAACTTAAAGACAGTATGATGTGAAGTAAATGGGACCCTTTTCTATAGGTTTAGGAACACCTTTTAAATCTATGTTGTCTCAATAGTTTAGTTTTCGTTTCAATAGATAGAATTCGTTTTCTCAATGTATGTTAATGTCCCAGAAAATAACGCCCCCTGTTTTACGCTTCCCTTAATGAGTCGCCTATAAAATAAATACAATTTCCTCACGAATGTTTCGGTAATAATATATTCCCAATAAGATCCGATTATTTGAGGCGAATGATGACATGAAACGGTGAAAAATAAATCATCCAAAAGCATGGATGCGAGTGTATTTGCATTAAATACTTCTAAAAACATCATTAACGACAGACCTTCGTTATAATAAAGACATATTCATAATAATATTACACACCCATTTCACCTTCAAAATCGTGTATTATGCTTGGATGTCCGAGAAGAAGAAGTTTGAATTATTGTAAGCTTCGTACAAGTCTCGAGTGGTCGTTACTTGGGTTGAGCTTTTCATATTTCATCTGTGGCTCTATCTCCAAAATATTTCTTAATTGTGACACTGGGTGCTATGACATATTCGGGAGAAGAAAAGTAAGAAGAAAAACTGTCTGGAAAACGTTCAGCGAATGACTGATTACAATGAGCAAGACATGAGCCAAGATCCAAACGATTGTATAATAATCAGGAGTTCACTTCTATTTTTACAGATGGCTCCAAAACAGCAGCGCATGTCGGATTTGCTTACGTATGTAATGATATAGTAAAGTTTTTTAAGCTTCATAGCTCATGTTCCATTTTTGCTGCTGAAATCACAGCAATTCACCAGTCATTCATTTTCATCTCCCATCAAAGGGTAAAAAAATACATCACGTATATACAGATTCGTTAAGTTCCTTTCAATTCCTTTCATCCAGAATGGCCATGCATCATCCCATTGCCTCAGATATCATCCAGCATCGTCTGAAGGCACCCTATTCAGTTTTGTTGGGCTAAAGGGAAACAAAGGCTAAAGGGTCATGTTGGTATAAAGGGAAACGGATTGGCTGATACCGCTGCAAAAACAGCTGATCATACTCTCAATCATCCCATCCCTTTGACAGATATCATCCAGCATCGTCTGAAGGCACCCTATTCAGTTTTGTTGGGCTAAAGGGAAACAAAGGCTAAAGGGTCATGTTGGTATAAAGGGAAACGGATTGGCTGATACCGCTGCAAAAACAGCTGATCATACTCTCAATCATCCCATCCCTTTGACAGATATCATCCAGCATCGTCTGAAGGCACCCTATTCAGTTTTGTTGGGCTAAAGGGAAACAAAGGCTAAAGGGTCATGTTGGTATAAAGGGAAACGGATTGGCTGATACCGCTGCAAAAACAGCTGATCATACTCTGAATCATCCCATCCCTTTGACAGATATCATCCAGCATCGTCTGAAGGCACCCTATTCAGTTTTGTTGGGCTAAAGGGAAACAAAGGCTAAAGGGTCATGTTGGTATAAAGGGAAACGGATTGGCTGATACCGCTGCAAAAACAGCTGATCATACTCTGAATCATCCCATCCCTTTGACAGATATCATCCAGCATCGTCTGAAGGCACCCTATTCAGTTTTGTTGGGCTAAAGGGAAACAAAGGCTAAAGGGTCATGTTGGTATAAAGGGAAACGGATTGGCTGATACCGCTGCAAAAACAGCTGATCATACTCTGAATCATCCCATCCCTTTGACAGATATCATCCAGCATCGTCTGAAGGCACCCTATTCAGTTTTGTTGGGCTAAAGGGAAACAAAGGCTAAAGGGTCATGTTGGTATAAAGGGAAACGGATTGGCTGATACCGCTGCAAAAACAGCTGATCATACTCTGAATCATCCCATCCCTTTGACAGATATCATCCAGCATCGTCTGAAGGCACCCTATTCAGTTTTGTTGGGCTAAAGGGAAACAAAGGCTAAAGGGTCATGTTGGTATAAAGGGAAACGGATTGGCTGATACCGCTGCAAAAACAGCTGATCATACTCTGAATCATCCCATCCCTTTGACAGATATCATCCAGCATCGTCTGAAGGCACCCTATTCAGTTTTGTTGGGCTAAAGGGAAACAAAGGCTAAAGGGTCATGTTGGTATAAAGGGAAACGGATTGGCTGATACCGCTGCAAAAACAGCTGATCATACTCTCAATCATCCCATCCCTTTGACAGATATCATCCAGCATCGTCTGAAGGCACCCTATTCAGTTTTGTTGGGCTAAAGGGAAACAAAGGCTAAAGGGTCATGTTGGTATAAAGGGAAACGGATTGGCTGATACCGCTGCAAAAACAGCTGATCATACTCTCAATCATCCCATCCCTTTGACAGATATCATCCAGCATCGTCTGAAGGCACCCTATTCAGTTTTGTTGGGCTAAAGGGAAACAAAGGCTAAAGGGTCATGTTGGTATAAAGGGAAACGGATTGGCTGATACCGCTGCAAAAACAGCTGATCATACTCTCAATCATCCCATCCCTTTGACAGATATCATCCAGCATCGTCTGAAGGCACCCTATTCAGTTTTGTTGGGCTAAAGGGAAACAAAGGCTAAAGGGTCATGTTGGTATAAAGGGAAACGGATTGGCTGATACCGCTGCAAAAACAGCTGATCATACTCTCAATCATCCCATCCCTTTGACAGATATCATCCAGCATCGTCTGAAGGCACCCTATTCAGTTTTGTTGGGCTAAAGGGAAACAAAGGCTAAAGGGTCATGTTGGTATAAAGGGAAACGGATTGGCTGATACCGCTGCAAAAACAGCTGATCATACTCTCAATCATCCCATCCCTTTGACAGATATCATCCAGCATCGTCTGAAGGCACCCTATTCAGTTTTGTTGGGCTAAAGGGAAACAAAGGCTAAAGGGTCATGTTGGTATAAAGGGAAACGGATTGGCTGATACCGCTGCAAAAACAGCTGATCATACTCTCAATCATCCCATCCCTTTGACAGATATCATCCAGCATCGTCTGAAGGCACCCTATTCAGTTTTGTTGGGCTAAAGGGAAACAAAGGCTAAAGGGTCATGTTGGTATAAAGGGAAACGGATTGGCTGATACCGCTGCAAAAACAGCTGATCATACTCTGAATCATCCCATCCCTTTGACAGATATCATCCAGCATCGTCTGAAGGCACCCTATTCAGTTTTGTTGGGCTAAAGGGAAACAAAGGCTAAAGGGTCATGTTGGTATAAAGGGAAACGGATTGGCTGATACCGCTGCAAAAACAGCTGATCATACTCTGAATCATCCCATCCCTTTGACAGATATCATCCAGCATCGTCTGAAGGCACCCTATTCAGTTTTGTTGGGCTAAAGGGAAACAAAGGCTAAAGGGTCATGTTGGTATAAAGGGAAACGGATTGGCTGATACCGCTGCAAAAACAGCTGATCATACTCTGAATCATCCCATCCCTTTGACAGATATCATCCAGCATCGTCTGAAGGCACCCTATTCAGTTTTGTTGGGCTAAAGGGAAACAAAGGCTAAAGGGTCATGTTGGTATAAAGGGAAACGGATTGGCTGATACCGCTGCAAAAACAGCTGATCATACTCTGAATCATCCCATCCCTTTGACAGATATCATCCAGCATCGTCTGAAGGCACCCTATTCAGTTTTGTTGGGCTAAAGGGAAACAAAGGCTAAAGGGTCATGTTGGTATAAAGGGAAACGGATTGGCTGATACCGCTGCAAAAACAGCTGATCATACTCTGAATCATCCCATCCCTTTGACAGATATCATCCAGCATCGTCTGAAGGCACCCTATTCAGTTTTGTTGGGCTAAAGGGAAACAAAGGCTAAAGGGTCATGTTGGTATAAAGGGAAACGGATTGGCTGATACCGCTGCAAAAACAGCTGATCATACTCTCAATCATCCCATCCCTTTGACAGATATCATCCAGCATCGTCTGAAAGCACCCTATTCAGTTTTGTTGGGCTAAAGGGAAACAAAGGCTAAAGGGTCATGTTGGTATAAAGGGAAACGGATTGGCTGATACCGCTGCAAAAACAGCTGATCATACTCTGAATCATCCCATCCCTTTGACAGATATCATCCAGCATCGTCTGAAGGCACCCTATTCAGTTTTGTTGGGCTAAAGGGAAACAAAGGCTAAAGGGTCATGTTGGTATAAAGGGAAACGGATTGGCTGATACCGCTGCAAAAACAGCTGATCATACTCTCAATCATCCCATCCCTTTGACAGATATCATCCAGCATCGTCTGAAGGCACCCTATTCAGTTTTGTTGGGCTAAAGGGAAACAAAGGCTAAAGGGTCATGTTGGTATAAAGGGAAACGGATTGGCTGATACCGCTGCAAAAACAGCTGATCATACTCTCAATCATCCCATCCCTTTGACAGATATCATCCAGCATCGTCTGAAGGCACCCTATTCAGTTTTGTTGGGCTAAAGGGAAACAAAGGCTAAAGGGTCATGTTGGTATAAAGGGAAACGGATTGGCTGATACCGCTGCAAAAACAGCTGATCATACTCTGAATCATCCCATCCCTTTGACAGATATCATCCAGCATCGTCTGAAGGCACCCTATTCAGTTTTGTTGGGCTAAAGGGAAACAAAGGCTAAAGGGTCATGTTGGTATAAAGGGAAACGGATTGGCTGATACCGCTGCAAAAACAGCTGATCATACTCTCAATCATCCCATCCCTTTGACAGATATCATCCAGCATCGTCTGAAGGCACCCTATTCAGTTTTGTTGGGCTAAAGGGAAACAAAGGCTAAAGGGTCATGTTGGTATAAAGGGAAACGGATTGGCTGATACCGCTGCAAAAACAGCTGATCATACTCTCAATCATCCCATCCCTTTGACAGATATCATCCAGCATCGTCTGAAGGCACCCTATTCAGTTTTGTTGGGCTAAAGGGAAACAAAGGCTAAAGGGTCATGTTGGTATAAAGGGAAACGGATTGGCTGATACCGCTGCAAAAACAGCTGATCATACTCTGAATCATCCCATCCCTTTGACAGATATCATCCAGCATCGTCTGAAGGCACCCTATTCAGTTTTGTTGGGCTAAAGGGAAACAAAGGCTAAAGGGTCATGTTGGTATAAAGGGAAACGGATTGGCTGATACCGCTGCAAAAACAGCTGATCATACTCTCAATCATCCCATCCCTTTGACAGATATCATCCAGCATCGTCTGAAGGCACCCTATTCAGTTTTGTTGGGCTAAAGGGAAACAAAGGCTAAAGGGTCATGTTGGTATAAAGGGAAACGGATTGGCTGATACCGCTGCAAAAACAGCTGATCATACTCTCAATCATCCCATCCCTTTGACAGATATCATCCAGCATCGTCTGAAGGCACCCTATTCAGTTTTGTTGGGCTAAAGGGAAACAAAGGCTAAAGGGTCATGTTGGTATAAAGGGAAACGGATTGGCTGATACCGCTGCAAAAACAGCTGATCATACTCTCAATCATCCTATCCCTTTGACAGATATCATCCAGCATCGTCTGAAGGCACCCTATTCAGTTTTGTTGGGCTAAAGGGAAACAAAGGCTAAAGGGTCATGTTGGTATAAAGGGAAACGGATTGGCTGATACCGCTGCAAAAACAGCTGATCATACTCTGAATCATCCCATCCCTTTGACAGATATCATCCAGCATCGTCTGAAGGCACCCTATTCAGTTTTGTTGGGCTAAAGGGAAACAAAGGCTAAAGGGTCATGTTGGTATAAAGGGAAACGGATTGGCTGATACCGCTGCAAAAACAGCTGATCATACTCTGAATCATCCCATCCCTTTGACAGATATCATCCAGCATCGTCTGAAGGCACCCTATTCAGTTTTGTTGGGCTAAAGGGAAACAAAGGCTAAAGGGTCATGTTGGTATAAAGGGAAACGGATTGGCTGATACCGCTGCAAAAACAGCTGATCATACTCTGAATCATCCCATCCCTTTGACAGATATCATCCAGCATCGTCTGAAGGCACCCTATTCAGTTTTGTTGGGCTAAAGGGAAACAAAGGCTAAAGGGTCATGTTGGTATAAAGGGAAACGGATTGGCTGATACCGCTGCAAAAACAGCTGATCATACTCTGAATCATCCCATCCCTTTGACAGATATCATCCAGCATCGTCTGAAGGCACCCTATTCAGTTTTGTTGGGCTAAAGGGAAACAAAGGCTAAAGGGTCATGTTGGTATAAAGGGAAACGGATTGGCTGATACCGCTGCAAAAACAGCTGATCATACTCTGAATCATCCCATCCCTTTGACAGATATCATCCAGCATCGTCTGAAGGCACCCTATTCAGTTTTGTTGGGCTAAAGGGAAACAAAGGCTAAAGGGTCATGTTGGTATAAAGGGAAACGGATTGGCTGATACCGCTGCAAAAACAGCTGATCATACTCTCAATCATCCCATCCCTTTGACAGATATCATCCAGCATCGTCTGAAGGCACCCTATTCAGTTTTGTTGGGCTAAAGGGAAACAAAGGCTAAAGGGTCATGTTGGTATAAAGGGAAACGGATTGGCTGATACCGCTGCAAAAACAGCTGATCATACTCTCAATCATCCCATCCCTTTGACAGATATCATCCAGCATCGTCTGAAGGCACCCTATTCAGTTTTGTTGGGCTAAAGGGAAACAAAGGCTAAAGGGTCATGTTGGTATAAAGGGAAACGGATTGGCTGATACCGCTGCAAAAACAGCTGATCATACTCTGAATCATCCCATCCCTTTGACAGATATCATCCAGCATCGTCTGAAGGCACCCTATTCAGTTTTGTTGGGCTAAAGGGAAACAAAGGCTAAAGGGTCATGTTGGTATAAAGGGAAACGGATTGGCTGATACCGCTGCAAAAACAGCTGATCATACTCTGAATCATCCCATCCCTTTGACAGATATCATCCAGCATCGTCTGAAGGCACCCTATTCAGTTTTGTTGGGCTAAAGGGAAACAAAGGCTAAAGGGTCATGTTGGTATAAAGGGAAACGGATTGGCTGATACCGCTGCAAAAACAGCTGATCATACTCTGAATCATCCCATCCCTTTGACAGATATCATCCAGCATCGTCTGAAGGCACCCTATTCAGTTTTGTTGGGCTAAAGGGAAACAAAGGCTAAAGGGTCATGTTGGTATAAAGGGAAACGGATTGGCTGATACCGCTGCAAAAACAGCTGATCATACTCTCAATCATCCCATCCCTTTGACAGATATCATCCAGCATCGTCTGAAGGCACCCTATTCAGTTTTGTTGGGCTAAAGGGAAACAAAGGCTAAAGGGTCATGTTGGTATAAAGGGAAACGGATTGGCTGATACCGCTGCAAAAACAGCTGATCATACTCTCAATCATCCCATCCCTTTGACAGATATCATCCAGCATCGTCTGAAGGCACCCTATTCAGTTTTGTTGGGCTAAAGGGAAACAAAGGCTAAAGGGTCATGTTGGTATAAAGGGAAACGGATTGGCTGATACCGCTGCAAAAACAGCTGATCATACTCTCAATCATCCCATCCCTTTGACAGATATCATCCAGCATCGTCTGAAGGCACCCTATTCAGTTTTGTTGGGCTAAAGGGAAACAAAGGCTAAAGGGTCATGTTGGTATAAAGGGAAACGGATTGGCTGATACCGCTGCAAAAACAGCTGATCATACTCTGAATCATCCCATCCCTTTGACAGATATCATCCAGCATCGTCTGAAGGCACCCTATTCAGTTTTGTTGGGCTAAAGGGAAACAAAGGCTAAAGGGTCATGTTGGTATAAAGGAAAACGGATTGGCTGATACCGCTGCAAAAACAGCTGATCATACTCTCAATCATCCCATCCCTTTGACAGATATCATCCAGCATCGTCTGAAGGCACCCTATTCAGTTTTGTTGGGCTAAAGGGAAACAAAGGCTAAAGGGTCATGTTGGTATAAAGGGAAACGGATTGGCTGATACCGCTGCAAAAACAGCTGATCATACTCTCAATCATCCCATCCCTTTGACAGATATCATCCAGCATCGTCTGAAGGCACCCTATTCAGTTTTGTTGGGCTAAAGGGAAACAAAGGCTAAAGGGTCATGTTGGTATAAAGGGAAACGGATTGGCTGATACCGCTGCAAAAACAGCTGATCATACTCTGAATCATCCCATCCCTTTGACAGATATCATCCAGCATCGTCTGAAGGCACCCTATTCAGTTTTGTTGGGCTAAAGGGAAACAAAGGCTAAAGGGTCATGTTGGTATAAAGGGAAACGGATTGGCTGATACCGCTGCAAAAACAGCTGATCATACTCTCAATCATCCCATCCCTTTGACAGATATCATCCAGCATCGTCTGAAGGCACCCTATTCAGTTTTGTTGGGCTAAAGGGAAACAAAGGCTAAAGGGTCATGTTGGTATAAAGGGAAACGGATTGGCTGATACCGCTGCAAAAACAGCTGATCATACTCTCAATCATCCCATCCCTTTGACAGATATCATCCAGCATCGTCTGAAGGCACCCTATTCAGTTTTGTTGGGCTAAAGGGAAACAAAGGCTAAAGGGTCATGTTGGTATAAAGGGAAACGGATTGGCTGATACCGCTGCAAAAACAGCTGATCATACTCTCAATCATCCCATCCCTTTGACAGATATCATCCAGCATCGTCTGAAGGCACCCTATTCAGTTTTGTTGGGCTAAAGGGAAACAAAGGCTAAAGGGTCATGTTGGTATAAAGGGAAACGGATTGGCTGATACCGCTGCAAAAACAGCTGATCATACTCTGAATCATCCCATCCCTTTGACAGATATCATCCAGCATCGTCTGAAGGCACCCTATTCAGTTTTGTTGGGCTAAAGGGAAACAAAGGCTAAAGGGTCATGTTGGTATAAAGGGAAACGGATTGGCTGATACCGCTGCAAAAACAGCTGATCATACTCTGAATCATCCCATCCCTTTGACAGATATCATCCAGCATCGTCTGAAGGCACCCTATTCAGTTTTGTTGGGCTAAAGGGAAACAAAGGCTAAAGGGTCATGTTGGTATAAAGGGAAACGGATTGGCTGATACCGCTGCAAAAACAGCTGATCATACTCTGAATCATCCCATCCCTTTGACAGATATCATCCAGCATCGTCTGAAGGCACCCTATTCAGTTTTGTTGGGCTAAAGGGAAACAAAGGCTAAAGGGTCATGTTGGTATAAAGGGAAACGGATTGGCTGATACCGCTGCAAAAACAGCTGATCATACTCTGAATCATCCCATCCCTTTGACAGATATCATCCAGCATCGTCTGAAGGCACCCTATTCAGTTTTGTTGGGCTAAAGGGAAACAAAGGCTAAAGGGTCATGTTGGTATAAAGGGAAACGGATTGGCTGATACCGCTGCAAAAACAGCTGATCATACTCTGAATCATCCCATCCCTTTGACAGATATCATCCAGCATCGTCTGAAGGCACCCTATTCAGTTTTGTTGGGCTAAAGGGAAACAAAGGCTAAAGGGTCATGTTGGTATAAAGGGAAACGGATTGGCTGATACCGCTGCAAAAACAGCTGATCATACTCTGAATCATCCCATCCCTTTGACAGATATCATCCAGCATCGTCTGAAGGCACCCTATTCAGTTTTGTTGGGCTAAAGGGAAACAAAGGCTAAAGGGTCATGTTGGTA
Organism: Amaurobius ferox; assembly: GCA_951213105.1. Classification (NCBI taxonomy): domain Eukaryota; kingdom Metazoa; phylum Arthropoda; class Arachnida; order Araneae; family Amaurobiidae; genus Amaurobius; species Amaurobius ferox. The sequence continues at coordinate 175,458,307 of OX578134.1, read as the reverse complement.
TAAAGGGAAACGGATTGGCTGATACCGCTGCAAAAACAGCTGATCATACTCTGAATCATCCCATCCCTTTGACAGATATCATCCAGCATCGTCTGAAGGCACCCTATTCAGTTTTGTTGGGCTAAAGGGAAACAAAGGCTAAAGGGTCATGTTGGTATAAAGGGAAACGGATTGGCTGATACCGCTGCAAAAACAGCTGATCATACTCTGAATCATCCCATCCCTTTGACAGATATCATCCAGCATCGTCTGAAGGCACCCTATTCAGTTTTGTTGGGCTAAAGGGAAACAAAGGCTAAAGGGTCATGTTGGTATAAAGGGAAACGGATTGGCTGATACCGCTGCAAAAACAGCTGATCATACTCTGAATCATCCCATCCCTTTGACAGATATCATCCAGCATCGTCTGAAGGCACCCTATTCAGTTTTGTTGGGCTAAAGGGAAACAAAGGCTAAAGGGTCATGTTGGTATAAAGGGAAACGGATTGGCTGATACCGCTGCAAAAACAGCTGATCATACTCTGAATCATCCCATCCCTTTGACAGATATCATCCAGCATCGTCTGAAGGCACCCTATTCAGTTTTGTTGGGCTAAAGGGAAACAAAGGCTAAAGGGTCATGTTGGTATAAAGGGAAACGGATTGGCTGATACCGCTGCAAAAACAGCTGATCATACTCTGAATCATCCCATCCCTTTGACAGATATCATCCAGCATCGTCTGAAGGCACCCTATTCAGTTTTGTTGGGCTAAAGGGAAACAAAGGCTAAAGGGTCATGTTGGTATAAAGGGAAACGGATTGGCTGATACCGCTGCAAAAACAGCTGATCATACTCTGAATCATCCCATCCCTTTGACAGATATCATCCAGCATCGTCTGAAGGCACCCTATTCAGTTTTGTTGGGCTAAAGGGAAACAAAGGCTAAAGGGTCATGTTGGTATAAAGGGAAACGGATTGGCTGATACCGCTGCAAAAACAGCTGATCATACTCTGAATCATCCCATCCCTTTGACAGATATCATCCAGCATCGTCTGAAGGCACCCTATTCAGTTTTGTTGGGCTAAAGGGAAACAAAGGCTAAAGGGTCATGTTGGTATAAAGGGAAACGGATTGGCTGATACCGCTGCAAAAACAGCTGATCATACTCTGAATCATCCCATCCCTTTGACAGATATCATCCAGCATCGTCTGAAGGCACCCTATTCAGTTTTGTTGGGCTAAAGGGAAACAAAGGCTAAAGGGTCATGTTGGTATAAAGGGAAACGGATTGGCTGATACCGCTGCAAAAACAGCTGATCATACTCTGAATCATCCCATCCCTTTGACAGATATCATCCAGCATCGTCTGAAGGCACCCTATTCAGTTTTGTTGGGCTAAAGGGAAACAAAGGCTAAAGGGTCATGTTGGTATAAAGGGAAACGGATTGGCTGATACCGCTGCAAAAACAGCTGATCATACTCTCAATCATCCCATCCCTTTGACAGATATCATCCAGCATCGTCTGAAGGCACCCTATTCAGTTTTGTTGGGCTAAAGGGAAACAAAGGCTAAAGGGTCATGTTGGTATAAAGGGAAACGGATTGGCTGATACCGCTGCAAAAACAGCTGATCATACTCTGAATCATCCCATCCCTTTGACAGATATCATCCAGCATCGTCTGAAGGCACCCTATTCAGTTTTGTTGGGCTAAAGGGAAACAAAGGCTAAAGGGTCATGTTGGTATAAAGGGAAACGGATTGGCTGATACCGCTGCAAAAACAGCTGATCATACTCTCAATCATCCCATCCCTTTGACAGATATCATCCAGCATCGTCTGAAGGCACCCTATTCAGTTTTGTTGGGCTAAAGGGAAACAAAGGCTAAAGGGTCATGTTGGTATAAAGGGAAACGGATTGGCTGATACCGCTGCAAAAACAGCTGATCATACTCTGAATCATCCCATCCCTTTGACAGATATCATCCAGCATCGTCTGAAGGCACCCTATTCAGTTTTGTTGGGCTAAAGGGAAACAAAGGCTAAAGGGTCATGTTGGTATAAAGGGAAACGGATTGGCTGATACCGCTGCAAAAACAGCTGATCATACTCTGAATCATCCCATCCCTTTGACAGATATCATCCAGCATCGTCTGAAGGCACCCTATTCAGTTTTGTTGGGCTAAAGGGAAACAAAGGCTAAAGGGTCATGTTGGTATAAAGGGAAACGGATTGGCTGATACCGCTGCAAAAACAGCTGATCATACTCTGAATCATCCCATCCCTTTGACAGATATCATCCAGCATCGTCTGAAGGCACCCTATTCAGTTTTGTTGGGCTAAAGGGAAACAAAGGCTAAAGGGTCATGTTGGTATAAAGGGAAACGGATTGGCTGATACCGCTGCAAAAACAGCTGATCATACTCTCAATCATCCCATCCCTTTGACAGATATCATCCAGCATCGTCTGAAGGCACCCTATTCAGTTTTGTTGGGCTAAAGGGAAACAAAGGCTAAAGGGTCATGTTGGTATAAAGGGAAACGGATTGGCTGATACCGCTGCAAAAACAGCTGATCATACTCTCAATCATCCCATCCCTTTGACAGATATCATCCAGCATCGTCTGAAGGCACCCTATTCAGTTTTGTTGGGCTAAAGGGAAACAAAGGCTAAAGGGTCATGTTGGTATAAAGGGAAACGGATTGGCTGATACCGCTGCAAAAACAGCTGATCATACTCTGAATCATCCCATCCCTTTGACAGATATCATCCAGCATCGTCTGAAGGCACCCTATTCAGTTTTGTTGGGCTAAAGGGAAACAAAGGCTAAAGGGTCATGTTGGTATAAAGGGAAACGGATTGGCTGATACCGCTGCAAAAACAGCTGATCATACTCTGAATCATCCCATCCCTTTGACAGATATAAAAAAAACTATTAGTAAAATAATATATGATAAATGGCAACATTCATGGAATTAGCAAACTCTAAATTGCATGGAATAAAGCCCTTAGTACAAAAGTGGACTCGTTTTCAGTGTAGGAAACTGGATGTTGTCTTAACTCGCTTGCGAATGGGTCACCCGCGTTTTACCCACAGGCATTTGCTTATTGGTGAACATGAACCTCCTTGTAACTGGTGTCAAACACTTTTTAACCGAGTGCACTCATTTCAGACACTATCGTCTTAAACACTTCAGGACTTCTGACATTACATTAGTGGACTCGATAGGAGAAACTCCTCATCCTAACCTGTTTTCATTTTGGTTGGATATAGGATTTTTTTATCATATATACTTTTTACCTCACTTTGTATCATCCTTGTGCCGTCTATCGACTGGTTTTATATTTTACATTGTCATGTTATTGTCATGATCCATGGTTTTTTACATCGAAATAACGATTTTAACGGAAGTTATTACAACCCAGGAATAGGAATTCAGCAATTCACTTGTCCTTGAAAAAAAGTGCTCATTTTAAGAGGCATGCTATGCCGATTTGGCCAGCAATGTCTAAAAATAACTTTGCAGGAGTCCATGACGTCGGAAGTAGCAAAATAAGAGCAAAAGCAGAGAGGGGAAGCGAACGCCTCGACCAATGGTAAGGCAATGCTCGGACTCCCCTGTCTCCAAGGCGCGAAAAGTCTCTTGATGCTAAGATATACAAGAGCTAAAAAAATTTGTGGCTCCATTTGCGAGGCTTACGGAGGACGCGAGAGCCCTTTTACTTCACCTATTGACTGCAAAACAGTAGTGCACATGAGGAATAAAATGTGTCTCGTTGTACCGAAATGACGACCGTTTCAGAATCGCAATGTCCATGATGAGCCAGCAACTGGGAAGATCGTGACGCAAACATGGAAGGAAAAGTATGAGTTGGCGGCCAAGCACCCCGTAACGGAGGACGCGAGAGCCCTTTTACTTCACCTATTGACTGCAAAACAGTAGTGCACATGAGGAATAAAATGTGTCTCGTTGTACCGAAATGACGACCGTTTCAGAATCGCAATGTCCATGATGAGCCAGCAACTGTGAAGATCGTGACGACCTAAGCAGACAGTCAGTTCGACGTCGGTTCTGAAGCCCATGAGGATCTCCCTAGAAAGCTTCTTTAGCGTGTAGCATTTTGAAGCCAGGAACAAATCATAAGCTGATAAACGTTCTGAAATTATTAATAATTCAAGGATTTGAACAAAAGAACTGATGGTGTAAAATCAGCGACTATGAGAAACTAATTAACGGATAACAATACGTGTATAGTACAAATGAAATAAAAGGTTTGACGTCGACAAATGGGTGAGTGAAATTTAATTATTTACGAGATTCGGTAAAGGAGTTTGAATAAATGCTCATATGATATATAAAAACTCAATGGTAATACAATGACTCGGGATGGGCAGATAATATGAATTCTTATTGTATATAAAGTAGTAAAACCCTCTATCATGATCAACTAGAAAAATATAATGAAGAATGTTTATTGTATTTTATGATTTAATATAATAATTTAAGATATGATTTAAAATATGAATTAAGATCAAAGTGTATTATAAATATGGATCATATGGAACTCCACAAATTTATGTGAATTAAAATTTTAACAATGGAAATACAAGGAAAGAACAAAAAGTGTACAATTCCGAATTTAATAATATTTGTGCATGAGTTTCTTTTGGTATTTATAGTATTTTTAAGTGAATTCTAATTATAGTAAATAAGTGAAGAATATGCATAAAATCAATTGAATGAAAATATATAAAATCACAGTAATGAATGACATTTTAACATTTAATAATTTAAAAATTGCTTTATTATTTATAAGTCGTTATTTTAGTAATTAGGAGAATTGGAGTGATCTATTTAACCTGCCTGGTTCAGATTCATTTTATATGCAGAAGGGTGGTCAACCTTCTCATATTTTAAATAGCCTCACAAGATACAAATTTGGCTCACTTTCAAATTATGTTTTTACTGGATACTCTCTTACGAATTTAAATAATAACTAACACATTTTATAATGAATGATTTTAATTGTTAAAAACCATAATGATGGATAAATGGAATGCGTGAGTCATAAGCTATCAAGGACAAGGATTCTGACAAATAAAAGAAAGGTGAAATAATTAGTATTCCGCGCATTGCAAATTTGCAACTTATTTTGGATGGGGAATTGAGTCCTCCCCTTACAAAAATTACTTTGTGCTATATATGCGGTACTAAAAGTAACCTAAATTTGGAATGAATAGAGTAATGTCACAGATTACTTTAGATTTATGCTTATTAATGACCATTGTTTGGAATTGACAGTTAATAGAAATTCATAATTACAACTGGATAGTGTCTCCTAAATAATATAAGATTTCGAATAATAAATAATAAAAATATATAAGGATTTATATACTGTAAATAAAAATGAATTTGAGATTTTATGAATTTAAGAAATCAATTAGAAATACAAGCATTATGAATGGTGTGGAATACATATATAAGGCGTTGAGTTACAGAAATGAATATAGTGTATGCATACAGGTATAAATGATGAATTGAATTTGATGATTAAATTGATGAATGTGTACTTTAAACTAAAATGAAATGCCTTAGAGATATGATAAAAGAAAATTCTAGAATACCATGCATAGAAATTTTATGTATTAAATAAATATGTGATACCCCCTATTTAGATGTATCTTTTAAAAACAATGTGTTAATTTTCCTTTTTTAGATGTGAGAGGTAAGAAGTGAATAACTTCACAGGCACCGCCACTATACTATAGGCCATGTTTCGAATTTAATTGCTGACCAAGGGTCCGGCTAAAATATTTACAAATTTCATGCTTTTATTCCCTTTACCTTCTGATAGTTATTTTGGGTACATTTTGGAATATTTTATATTACACACTTGTTATTGGCTTTTACTCTTAAATTAATTGTTTGTTTTTACCATGTGTTTGGCGCAGCATATCCTTTTTGGATTTTGTGCCACAAAACACAATCAACCAACCGTATAATAATACTATTTGAGCCAAATAATCTTCCTGTGTCTTTCTTTATAAGACCATTCCAATTTGAAAATATTAAAGTTAGAGGGCAAACCAAGGTTAGATAGCCATTCGTTGTCATTTGTTTAGTAACCGGTAGAACCACACTGTTATGGCTCAGATGTTCGAAAAGAAGATGTGTATTGTCGAAAGCTAGAAAAAAAATCAGCGGCATTGTAAGTCCATAACGTTTTTATTATATTTTCATCCCCTCAAAATTTTTCTCCGTCCAGTAAGCTACCTTGTGATGACGGTTCATTTCGAGTTAAAATCTTGTAATCGAGCTTAAAGGAGAAACTGAACATTGTATTGGCATTGTATTTATTCATTGACGCCCCGTTTACCGGATAAGCGTCATGGCCATCCATTCCGTTTCATTTGTGCCCGGATATACTTTTCAGGGTTAGTTGACACGTCTACCTGATAGATTATTTCGGCATGCGTGTGAAGCGGCTTTTCGTTTCTTTTCAGAAGCCGAATATATATGTTAAGAAACGGGGTAGAAACCGTGGGGAGTGTACATAAGATGGTTTATGTAAAGCAGTACGTCCGTCCGTGGCACGTCTGTCCGACAAGCTCCTATTGAATTTCGTATGCACTGGATGGAAAACTGGAAACAGTCAAAGGTTCGATGGGCTGAGTCTAGCTCGCTCTACTCAGAAAGATTCTGAACCACAGCCCAGCACTTCAAGCAGTGAGGTCCCTCATAAAATGGTTGACCTGCTCCATTGATTAGCAAGACTCGCACCAAGAGACGCTAGACTACTATTCTATTTATTTAAAGACAAAAATTAAGAACTTTAGGAGACTCTGCCTAGAAAAAAAATCAAAATCAAAAGAAACGCTGTTGTAGAACTTTTTCCAGCAGCAGCTCTGAAGAGGAAATAAGAGATTGTCACTGCATCCAGTATATGCATCCACTGGCATGCATACCCAGTAATGATTTGGATCACTCTAATGAATGTGTAGTATACGGAGAAGATTATAAAGATTAAAGCTGACTGGATTAAGTGTGTTTCCTGCCATCCCTGGTCGCATGAAACATGCTCATCATGGATTGATGAATGCCAGTCCTGTGGTATTATCATATCAAAAAAGAAGTGATATTTTAAAAATTTTCCAGACATGTTTTTATTTCAGTTAATATTTTTGGAAGTCATCATTTTATGCATTTTTGTAACTACGTAGAAAGCCCAGACCACACGACCAACCCGAAGGCTTATGGTTGCTGTTTGTGTGGCCGGGTAACACATTACGTGTAGTATTTTGTTCTAGAATGAACATCTTGTTTTCAAATTAAATCATCACAAAAATTTTAACGTTAAAATTTTTATGATCATGCATTTTACTAATGCATACCCGTCATCTTCCATTTAAAACACATCTAACCCGGGTTTACCCTATATTTTGCATTCAGAAATAGACGCATCAAAATAACAGGAATAATGGACGAGTCATGAAAATGGGTACATGGGTGCTCGAGAGGAACTATAATTTAAAAATTCGAATGAATTGAAATGTTACGAATGTAATTGCAGCATTTAATGAGTTGGAATTGCTAGATAAAACAGTTTTTCTCTACCTAAAGCTCAGTATTTTATTCATAAACGAAATCAATTTTGTAAATTGAGAGATCGTGTAAGTGTTCGATCGAAATGGATGCGTGGCGCCATCTATTACACGTTGCTAAAATTAGGATACAACTTCCCACTTAACGTTTATTTTATGTTGAACCTATTCTGTATTTTATGAAGTTATTTCCTGACTTCTAACCCATCATTAGAAAATGAGAGACACCTTAAAATACGAAAAGCAAAATACGGCGCTCAAGTTTTTCTTGCACTTATTGAAATTCTAAAATATATAAACAGTAGGGTGCTTTCTCCCCGATATCAACCTATGTAGAATAAAAGTCTAATAAAAATATGCATTGGATCCATCATAATGAGATTTATATCTTCATTCCATTTGAATGCCAGTGAGAAATGTCTTATTTATTAATCTAATCTGTGAAACGTACTTTGCCGACGCATGCACCACCCAAAATGCTAAAGAACGGTAAACATTCCTTGGAGCGAGAGATGCACAAAGATCGTTCCTTCGGGCGTGATCTCTCGAGATGACACAAAGCTTCCCTTTCGCCACTCGATAAGCAGAAATGACAACCGTGGGGATGTCGCCGGCTGCTCCCCATTCATTTTTGAACGTCCTGTTCAGACAGGCGTGAATGCACTGCCAAGGATCCATACGGATTCCTCGCTTTTGATAACCTATCTCTTTCCCGAAAAAAGCTCATTTGGCGGCCGAAACTGTTATAATTGGATTTAATTTTGTCGGATTATCTGCGGGATTTTTTTCACCAGACGCAAAATTTGGAACAAGATTTCTCATACGCTCCCAATGAATCCCCCGAAACTAAGGCACAAGACTGTTTTATTGAGGTCCATTTCTCTGTTCGTTCGGGCTCAATTTGAAAATCCATTTTTAACCCAATTCTACCGAGTCGATTTTCTCTCTGTTTTTCGATATACAGGGTGAGTCGGAATTGTTTTTACAAAAGCTGAGGGGTGATAGTACCCCACCAGACGAGCAATAATTACCATGGAACATAGGGTCGCATTGCACTCAGAGAGGCAGAAAAGAGTCAAATTAGAATACGAACCTGCACGTACACCAGTGCTGGGAAAGCGAATGAACGATACCAAACGATACACAAACAGATTTATTGTGCAGCGACAAACTCACAGCAAGTGCTCTAAGTGGCGACCACGCGTGTCGTTGCACCATTCACACCGCTGAGGGAATGACTGACGCACCCTCTCGAAGATTCCGGGTGTTGTGTTAATGTGGTCTGCGGCAACAACGATGCGCGCGACAAGATCTTCCGCCGAGTCCACAGGCGTCTCGTACACTAAAGATGTCATGTGGCCCCAGAAGAAAAAGTCTAGTGGGTTGAGGTCGGGTGAGCGAGGAGGCCACGTCACAGGTCCGCCACGTCCGATCCAGCGTGCGGGATATGTGGCATTCAAGAAGTTCCGGACCGTGATGGAAAAGTGTGCCGGGGCTCCATCGTGAATAAACCACGTGTCGCTCTGGATGGGGAGTGGAGCGGCCTGCTTTTAAATTGTGCCGGTTTTTAAAGGGCAACGTGTGCTCTGATTGGCTATCGCCGGAACCTACTAGGAGCCAGTTATGCTGATTCTGCTCCCTGGACATTTGCATACGGTAACTGCGTTTGTGTATGGCGTAGGAGATACTACGTAGGCAGGTACACAATGACGTCCGACCCGGCCGTCCAACTGGTTACTCTAAGTCCTCTGGACGAGTCGGACGGTCTGGGTCTTCAACAATGACGTCCGAGGCGCTGATTGCATCATGCTCGACGCGGTTCGACGTGCCTCTTTTCTGCCTCTCAGAGTGCAATGCGACCCTATGTTCCATGGTAATTATTGCTCGTCTGGTGGAGTATTATCACCCCTCTGCTTTTGTAAAATCAATTCCGACTCACTCTGTATATATATCCCCTATTTCTGGGCAGAATGAACGGCCTCTGCTAACAAGATCAAAAGGCCCACGCTACGAGATGACCCGTCCACGTTTAAAGGATGCGAATGGAAGAGCAAATCGTTGGACAGAGGGTATCTCCGCAGCTCTGCCAAACTGACTTTCAGGGCGTTTTCCAGTCCACAGGTTTGCATACGTCGCTCGACATTGTCTGTATTTGTATTATTAAACCATTTGGCGCGTTCGAGTTCATTTTTGCGTGCTATTTCACTACTGCAGTCATGGCCAGGGGGGTCCAATCTGAATTCACTGAAGAATTTCGCAACCCCCTTTCTTCTCGGAAAATAATAAACAAGGATTGTCAAAACCGTGAAGTAAAAGAAAATTTAAAAAGTAGTCGATCCTCGGGCAGCCACGTGGATTCCCGTGCTTCGGGTACACTCCCAGTCCTCGAAAGAAATCAATAATCCATCCGCGTCATGTCCCCCGTCTGATCATCCTTTTATCCGCTCTTCTGCAATACACATAGGAGCGCTGCGATTCAGAAGCGGACCACAAACCATGGTATTCCGCACGGCAGATCCAAGAGGTGTGACAAACTCAATTTCAACCACGCTGTACGTGTAGGATGGACCTTGTCCAAGCATGAAAATCGGGAGGCCTCCAGAAACAAAAATGGCGGACCCGTCGACCAGAGGCTGTAATGCTTACTAGTGTCATGGACGGGAAACCTAGCCTCAGATCTGAAATGGACTCACCCGTTGCGTGTGCATTGTTTTTCTAACATGCGAGATAAGTACGACACGGTTTCCCCTAGAAATGCCCCAGCCTTGTGACTCCACTTTAAAGTTCCAGGGTTTAAGACATAAAAAATGGCATTTCGTCCTAAACACCAAAAATGATGCTTGTTTTAGTCAAATTAATGACAGTTTTGCGTTTAACATACTGTATTGCATAAAGCCGTGATTTTGTAAATTCTATAGTCGAAATTCCGGATTTTCTAAAAGCCGTACTTTTCGAAAAAAGGAAAAATATTTTTGTAAAGCTTAAAATAGAATCACGATATTGGAAAAGTAGATTACGTTTTCATAAAAGATCGCGGGCTGGAAACAACTGCCCTAAATGAATGAAATGTTTGAAAACGAGCCCTCATAGGACCTCTATCAATAGGTGATTTCGCGTTCACCTATGATGACATACTTGAAACAAGCGCGGATCCAGGTTCCACATGAAAAGGGTCTAATACTATGCAAATTCATTGGACTGAAAAGGGTTCAAAATAGTATAATTGTTTTCATTAACACCGAAACTGTTTCAGAGTCAATATCATCACAATAAATAATATTGATTCATTGAAATGGGAATTCAATTTTCATTCCTATTGCTTATATTCCATTGAATATCTTCCGATTGGCGAGTGCTTCGGATTAAACGAGATTTTTCGAAATAAAAACGGCAATGTTTTTCTTGCTATTACTCAGCCGCATCGACACAAGCCATCACGCATTCTTTCCAGTGGTGAATGGGTCACCCGAAGAAGCCTTATTGGACATCGCATCCTATTGAATCCCAAATCAGCATCCCGTGTAACTCGCTTCCATTGTTGGACCGAGGATCTCTGGAGAGTACAGAATCACCTAACCGAGCAGAATGGGTCACTTTGGGTTGACGGTCATCCAAACTATAGAGTGACATCAGAGGTCATCGAAAATCAATGGGCGATACAGAGGCACTCGCTCTAAAGTTCTGTCATATCAAAATGATCGCGCATTAGTAAAAATTCTGATGTGGGCAACACATGACTTTCCTTATATAATGCAATGAATTGACTACTTTTACAATAAAAAATAGGTTTTTCTTATAGTAGATATTTATATTCTTTCCAAGATATTGAATTTTCGTCAATGAGTCTTCATTTTCATTGATTTAGTGTCATTTATATCTATTTGGCGAGATTTTCGTTAATTTGGAAACATTCGTTTTGGCAACATTGGCAAAGTCGCCAAGTTGGCGACATTCCGCCCAATTTGTCGCCAAAATCTCACCAAGAGTTATGGACGGAGAAATAGGTTATTCTTATAGCAGATAAATAACTTTTGGCGTTCAAATACGAAAGTATTTCTCAAAGTATCTTTTCCCATGAATGGAACGAACTAGATCCATGAGAATGATGTCACCCAATTTATCGCATAATATTACATTAAAGTGAACATGTTTCTCAACAGTTAATATATTTTTTTTAATTCATGGGATTTTTTGATAAATTTATTTAAAAAATGTGCAATATCTCGAGAGCGTGCAATATCTCATGCTAGCGTTCTAATGTTTATGTCAATCGTTTTCTAAGGAAAAATTACATACGAAATGTTTATTTGCGTAACTTCATTAAAGATTTGGATTTTTTGATGATTTTTTCAAAATTTCACTCGAAAATTTAGGGGAGTTCTGAACATTCGATTACGTTTAAAAACAATAGGCTTCCAGTAATCACGGATTGTGATTTTTATATCAAATTTCATTCGAATCGCTCCATTCGTTCGTGAGATATCGTCTCCACAGACTCACTGACCCACACAGACATCAGCTCAAAAATGTTTGATTCGCGATCAGGGATGCTTAAAACGTGCTCTCGTCGAAAACTCTAATTCGAATTTTCGATACCGTCCAATACTTTCCTTATACATTATGTATATATAAGGAAAGTAATAAATAATTCCAGCAATGCGTGAGTAGATATATTTTTCATTGACACTTTTTCTATACAACACTGCTTAGTTAGAACTCACACCCAATTTATTTCGGCTTTGTGAATGCTTTCGATGTTCCCTTCCTGAAACAATACTGGGAGAGAGTAATAAGACTCAATAAAATAGAAGCATCTAATGGGGCATCCCATACATTTCCAGGGTCATTTAAACTCAAGTTGCACCCAAACAAAATAGATGCCCGACGTGCCTTTCATTGAGCGATTTTAAGACACATTTTCTTTGGCACGCTTCTGCGTTGTTCAAAAACCATACCAATATATTTAAATGAACCAACCAAATCTAAAACAAATCTAAGCTTCCACTCAAGACTCTTAATGATATGCATCATTAGATAGCAATAAATAATAGGGTAATTACAAAAAAATAGTTATGTGTGAGTATTGGTCATCTCAATAATGTTAAAGCTGGACAAGCATTTGATTTTAGAGATTAATACGATCGATTTAAAGATATGCTTAATGTTATATGTGCCTAATTTAAAGAAACTATTAATATTAACTTTAATTTACTGAGAAGTAAGTATTCACAGTTTTGTGCTTTACAATAACTATTTATCTCAATTGGGTCAGATGTATACTCAAGTGTATTGGACTACCCCAAGGCTAGGATAGTTTAAGCTGCTTAGCTAATCTATATTTACATCATTATGTGAGAAACTTTTCGAATTGTCATTATCAAATTCACTGATTTATTGATGGTCCATTTTGATAATATGCTTCTCCTATCTAGAATCCTTACCTAATGATGGATTTCCATTTAATTGGGTACTTCTTTTTAGATCTTGTAACAACACTTGACAATATTGATGACTGATGATAAATTAGTATTTGATGTGGAATAAAATGAAACATTTTAAATTTGAAACCACTAACGTGCAGTCCTTCTCATCTAATCTTTTAAATAGCTATAATAGGTTATAAATAGCTCGATATTGTTACAAATACAGAATATTAATGAATACTTTGAATATATATTTTTAGAATTATATCTATGTATGTATGTGTATTAAAAATTGAACGAACGGATATGTTGAGATGCAGATCACTGTAGTGTTAATAATGATGAGGTGCAAGAATCAAGCGATTGAGAATAATATCACTGAATTAAGATCCTATCAGAATAAGGGTTTAAACATTATTATACATGCAAAAAAGTCAGGGGGAGGGGCAAAAATTCTTATATCCTCGGATATTTTCTCAGATGACTATTTTGTCGCGGATTAGTAGGAGGTCACACAACGAATCCATACAATCCGCATACTCATGATAAAACAAAATGTAATAACTTTTCTAAGGGTATTTTTATTGTGAAAATACTTAAGAATACATACAATCTCTACAAATGACATGACCAGCTATACTTTAGTGGAAGAAAAATGTTCCAATTTATATTGAGATTGCAAAATAGGTTTGATTCCAATGGAGCAGGATAGGATGGATTCATAGAAAGTCTGATACGAACGACCACGACACACAAAAAATATCCCGGCCGTCCAACTGGTTACTCTAAGTCCTCTGGACGAGTCGGACGGTCTGGGTCTTCAACACAAAAAATATCGCCTAATGCCATCCAATAACTGGATGCAAGAACAGAATGGATAAAATTTAGATTAGTTATCTATTTTAAGATACACAACTATAATAAAAATGAAATGCATTCGAATGAACATATATATTAAAACGGACGGCATTCAGAACTTGAAATTCAATTCATCTCCATTTTATTTATTTGGAATCGCAGTTTTAATGGGCATGCTCGTTTGGAACCACAACCACGGTCCAATTTAAGATGGATTCTTCTATTTATAGGCCGTAAAAGAGCCTACGATATTTACAAGTGGTCATTTGTATAGAATAGTTAAAAGAGTGGCATCTCTATCAAGTCTCCTTGTTTTATGTGAAAGCCGGGGCACACAAATTGTATGGGACACACAAACCGGCGTTCAATCTTAATATTTCTCAGACGACTCCCTATCAACACATATATACGCTAAGAACCCTCTAACAAGCCCATTTACATATACCTCAAACATTGCTTTCAATGTACTATGGAAGAAATCCCACATATCTAACTCCATTCACGGAATACAGTTTTCCTTTTATTTAATTGCAGCCTAAGATTATAAACACAAAAATAGCAAAATAGGCCCAACTTTGAGGGGCTATTTCTCCAGATCCGAGGGTTAAAAAAGTTCAAGAATGCTAAGTTATGTTCCAATCTCTAAAAAGTATGAAGATTCATAAAGAATTTGGGGTTTGAAACTCTTACGAATCATTGAAAATTCGACTCTAGTTTCCGAAAAAATCTACAAAGTTGGGATTCATTCTGTAAAAAGCATAAAAATTTGCCGTAGGTCTTAGTTCCGTTCTGTCATTTTCCACACTTTATTTAAATAAGCAAATGTGCTCATAATAATTCAAATGTGCTCATCCTTCCATCTCTACGATGGTTAGCATTTACCATACTTTCATATAAGTACAATGCTCAAAATTTTATAATTCTTTCCCCATTAAAAAAAGAAAATTAGATCCATAGGTGGTCTGCCCATGTTCGTTAAGAATTGAATGGTTTCATGATGTGCCTACAGCCGCGAAATCTCGACATTCCTATTTGTATGTTAACAATATCTCGCAATGAGGTATTGAACTTAATTTTTAATTAATAACCACTGTACCGGGTGATTCAAAAGTTCTTAGAAAAAGTAAAAGGTTATAAAAAATATCTATGGGTCGGAGATACATGCGGTTTGCAGATTAATATTCACCGTGGTGGGGGATTTTATGTGGTATGACAAAAAAATTAGTTCAAACTCTCGACATTCGGGGGGCTGCGGCAGATAAAGCCATGGAGATGACTTATGCATGGAGGTGCTTGTACACATGACTGGCCTGCGAGATCCCTAGATCTCACACCCGTGGTATTAGGTATCCTCACAACGAGAAATCACAGGGTGTGAGATCTGGGGACCTCGCAGGCCAGTAACTCATCTCCATGGCTTTATCTGCCGCAGCTCCACGAGTGTCGAGAGTTTGAACTCATTTTTTTAATGCCGCACAAAATCCCCCACCACGGTGAAAACAACATCTGCAAACCGCATGTCTCTCCGACCCATAGATATTTTTTTATAGCGTTTTACTTTTGCTCCGAACTTTTGAATCACCCGGTATGTATCACGGTTTTATTTGTTAAAAATTATGTACTGGTAAAAGTTTCTATGTTGCAAAATTTCTGAACATGTTGCGTTATGGGATGCGTTTGTAAAACATTGATCATTCCAAACTTTTGCTGAGTATTAAAAAAATTCTTTCAAGTTGTAAAGTTTTTATGTTAGAGTTGTTTCATAAATTTGCGAAAAGTTTTTTTTAATTTTTATTTTGGATTATATCGTGCCTCTCCAATGTTTTACATATGTACAATTGTATTCTATTTAGTCAAATCGAAATATTGATTTCAAGTATTGGAAGTTGTAAAAATTTATTATACTCATAATGTTTAGCAATTGAGGATTTGATTGTAAAATAATAAAAAAAAATGTAATTGGTTATATGATTTACAGTGTGAATGAAATATGATTTTAAGTATTGAAAAATTTTTACTCAAATGGTATTTTTCAACTGTATTAGAAAATTTTTATGTTTTTACACAATTAGTACTTTTTTGATTGAGTACTGGCATTATCGCAGATACTGTTCTTTTTATGTGTGTAAAATATAAATAGTAAAATTTCTACACATGATGTGTTTTCAGTTGTAAATAAATCTGTTTGATTTGAAAAATTGTTGGTTCGGTTCTGTTTTCTAGTATTAATAGAAATTTTAAAGTTGATTGTGTTTGTGTGTGTCTGTGTGTGTGGATGTATGGTATAACATATTTATGGTATATCCACAAAGTGCTGCTGCACTAAAGTTCTCGATAGGCGTCAAAAATATTAAGTTATAAAGAATATAAGTTATAAAGAGTATTAGGTTGGGTAGTTTTTCCTGGATTTTCATGTTAAAGCAGTTTCATATTGCATATGTGTGATATGTATATGGAGGTTTTTATGTTGTATGAAACATCAAAATCGGAGTTAAAGTTTTCTTATCATAATATTTTTTTTTATTTATTTCTAAAAGTATTTAAAAATATTTTCACAAAACTGTTTGCTGTGATCTTATTTATTTTTTTGTAATAAAAGATGTTATGTATGAAACATATTTTAGTGTGTGTTGTGAAAGCACTAAAATTCACCAATGTTTTCAGAAAATACATGCAGATGTATTTCACAATAGATTTTTAATTTAAACAGTGTTTTCCAGTATGGTGGTGCATACAAAAGGTGGTAGTGAAGGATTATGTGCTGGCTGATTTAGTAAAGCAGGGTTAAATTTTCTTTTATCATCCTATTTCCTTTCAGCGAATTCTTTAAAGTATTTTGTAAACTATTTATCATGAAAATATTTTTTAAACATATTTATTTTGCGTCTTCATATTGTTTTAAGTATGATTCAGAACTTTCTTTATGTATCGGTTTTAAAAGTTGAAATTTCTTTTATTGGAAAGGCATTTATACAAATACATCAATGAACCGTCGTGCATCTTAACACGTGGAGTTGGAGCATTGAGTAAAAAGTAGAACAATGCTACTAGAGCTCCTACGACTCTTGTGTGTCGAAAGCCCAGACCGCCCGACTCATCCGAGGACATAGAGCAACTTAATGGATGGCCGGACGACTCTTGGATGTGTGAAGCGTTGAAGATGCAACTTTATTTATTTTTACTGCTTGAATTTCCATTCAAGCATTGCATTTTCATTCAATTCAACAAATAAATAGTTTGCAAATTTTAATACAATTAATGGTTTCCACAAATCTAAATATGTGTATAAAGTGTGTTTTGAAGGGTTCAAATTGCATTTAGATGATAATGATATGTTTATATAAAATTGAATTGGAGTTATTGAAGTCGTTCGAATTTAAAAAAACAGGAATTTCTATAGTCTCAAATCAAATATTTACAGTATCATAATAATAATACTGCTTTACCTAAATTCTAAATGTGTTTGGCATTGATTGGTTGTCTATAAAAGAACTCACCGACAAAATACACTTCGTTATTAATAAATAGATTGAGATTTAGACCTAGTCTATTAAGTTGCCTAAGATCTTCACAAGAGAATTGTGTGGTGGGTTCAAAGTGTTTCATTTTATCTTATTTTATTTTATTTTTTTACTTGTATGTGGTTTGATATAGCCAATATTGTACATAATGTATATAAACCGGATATTTTACAATTCTTTATTATGTATTTTTCACTTCATAAAAATTTTAATCATTGTGATGAAAATTAAGTTAGAAATATTATTTTCACTGCGTCATGATGTTTTGATAAAGTGTAAGTAGTATTATAAAAGTCTCGCTTCAAGTTGCAATAGTTATTTGAGGATTAAAATGTGAATGTCGATCATGTTTTGCGACAGTGTACACTTATTAATTACATTTTAACTAAATTTATTAATTACATTTCTAATTAAATAATTTTAAATAAGTTTTGCAAATTAATTAAATAATTTATAGATAAATTTTTCAATTATACATATTAATGTAGAGTATTACTATATTGAAAAACCCCTTCGTTTGTAATAAACGGTGCCAAATTTTGTGAGCATTGGCAACACATTTAGCGACATTTGCGATATAATGGGTGAGGTTTACGACCATTTTTGACCTTAGCAACCCAATAGTTAACCGTGGCAGTGTATATGGTTACTCTTGTCATGTCGCAATTCTGCGCCATGAGCCTTTTTGTATTTTCTGCAAGAGAAACATCCTTCTCTCCGTTCGTGCCTGTACAGTGTTTTTACTAACACTTGTTTCCATTGAAATTACATTAAAAAGCGCATTTCGTCGAGAAATCGTTGGATTGTCTGGACTTAGTGTCTGCCCGGGATGCGTGACGTTTGCTCGCTGTTGCCGAGGAGGAGCGCGCTGTCCAATCAGGAAGAGGCGCATTTTTTGCGTAGGAGAACTTGCGTGGGCTCTGGCGACCCATACTTTTCCTTTTCGTGCTGGAACACTTGGACTGAAAGGTCGCATCGAAAGCTTTGTCGAAAAGGAGACAAAGGCCTTTAGCCAAAATGGCTTGCCTTTCTGGAGCT
The DNA here is from genome assembly GCA_951213105.1 of Amaurobius ferox. Taxonomy (NCBI): domain Eukaryota; kingdom Metazoa; phylum Arthropoda; class Arachnida; order Araneae; family Amaurobiidae; genus Amaurobius; species Amaurobius ferox. Next base: position 175,439,883 of record OX578134.1, on the reverse strand, counting down.
GAAGAAGCGGAGCCTGGAAAACATTATTAAATCTTCTGACGTGCATATTTTTCTAAATCTTTCTTTTTATTCCAGGTATATATCCGTCATCAAACCCCCGGATTGTTTGATGTGTTCACTCGAAAAATGATTCGGACCGGTGAAAATTGGACTGATGTCCTGAGAAAAAGTTTGGTTTTCCCTTCCTCGACATTTCCCCATTGGAACTTTTGACTCAGCTTTAATCCGTGATTACTTGATGCAAATCTGTTGCTCCAAATTAAATAAAATTAAGAGATCAGGTAAATTTTCCTTTTACCGGAATCAATGATTCCGAGGCAGTACTGGCATAACGAGGACCAACCTCTAAATTAAATGGCTCATGTTAAATGCAATTTTGGTTAATTAAATTAGTATTGAAAACCATATGAATATTGAATTGAAATTAATGTGATATATAAATTTTGAACAGAGCAGATATACAGATTGTTAATACATAAATAAAGCTCTGACTATAATTAGATAATTTGAAGGATAAATAGATATATATATATATGCTGTTGAAATTCTTAAAATAAATATTGATTATTAATTTGAGTGACAATTGAGCCATGTTTTTATTGTGTTATGTTTGCTTTACTCACTGTACTTCATTTAGGATTAATTCTCCTAAACTGGGAACTCCTTTAGATCTTGAACCTGGTGTTTTGCTGTTAAATTTTTGAGACTAGATATGTCTAATATATGTCTCTTTGGCTTTTTGAAATTACGATCACGAAGTTGTGGGTGGTGGAGTCGGTAGGTGCTGTTTGTACTGACCCAGCTCCCACAAATTGGTGCCGTATCCCTTTCCCAGAGTATTACAGTGAGTGAGGTATAATTTTATGAAAGAGTGCAAATTTTTTATTGTGTAAAAAAAAAAATATTGCAGTACTAATATGTCGAAGTAAGTTGAAAAAGTTATTTAGTGGTGCAAAATATTTGAGTTAATGGGCATGAAAATTTTTGTTTATGTGTCATATTTTAAGAAAAAGTGCAAAAGCACATAAGCCCAGAAGCACCAAGAGTATTATTTGCATGATTTAATTTGCATTTTACATGTTGAAATTGTGTTACATATATTTTGAGGTAATTGACATACATAAATACACAAAATTTTATATGATATATGATATATGAGTAAATTGAAATTTCCAAATACACACACATTAAAAGGTAAATTCTGTGCACATACAAAAGTGATTCGAAGTTCATGATAATGAACAAAAAGTGAAAAAGTTACACGTTGTGTTTTTCAGTGCTCTGTTTACACATAAATAAGTGATTTAAGCGAAAGTGAAATCAATTTTCCACAATAAACTGTGCTTCGTGATAAATTTGAAATTTCTGGTGAAAAACCTTGTGCTAAAATGCCTAAAACTAGAAATACGAGAGCAAGCAGGAGTAGAGACTCCTCTACACAACGGAATTCATCTAACCGTGTTCCTTCGGTGTCTCCGCCACGACTTTCTCCAAATTCGGGCAGATCAGCTTCCGCTGTCAGAGACTCTAACAAAGTGAAGGTCGGAATTGGATCACAGTTCCTTGGATCCATTCCAAGTTTTGCTGGCAATGCAAATGAATCTTTTCACGAATTTTTGGAGAAATTTCTTCTTGTCGCTGAACATGCCGAGTGGTCTAATAGAGACAAAATTTTTGTATTAAAGTTGAAGTTATCTGGTAGGGCTGAAAGACTGATAAAATCCATCCCGAAACTAAACCAAAGTACGAATTTTTCAGAATTGGTGAATACACTCAAGGACAATTTTATGAAAAAAGAAAATATTGCCAAAAATGTCGCTTCCCTGGTCAACTGTAAACAAATGACAAACGAGAGTGTTCGTGATTATGCAAATCGAATAGAGGCAGAATCATATGTTGCTTTTCCGCAAGATGTAGTGTCTGATAATGAAGATTCCTTGAGAACTGCTATTTTATTGAATGCTTTTAAAAAAGGGTTGAAAATCAGCATTCGAAAGTCTGTCTTATCTGCAAATCCACAGTCATTTAAAACTGCGAAAGAAATAGCCATTCTGGAAGAAGAAGTACAGAACGAAGAGCTGGAAGAAATGACAGAGGACATAAATGCTGTGAGAATCGAAAAAGACACTAAGCAGGAAATTGAAGAGTTGAAGAATGAATTAAATTTAAAGAAGAAAGAATTTGAGAAATTAAGAAGAAAATTTTGTGAAAATTCAGAGAAGAGGAAGGAAAGACTGAATGAAATAAGAGAAGATCTGGAAAAGAGCAATTCCAGTTTTGAAGAATCTTTCCTGGATACGCCCTCTACAAGCAGATACAATGAAAATGAATTGGAAGAGGAAGATTGGGAAGATATTCCAGTAAAAAAGAAACATAAACCATCAACATCTTTCAGAACCTCAACACCATCCAGAAAATCTGAAAGTAGAAACCGTTTCAGTCAGAGAAGAATTCCAGTTGCCTCACAGGAAGAAGAGTGGTACGTTAAAAGTCCATATCAAAATTATTCTCCAAGGAAAAACTCTCATATTGTTAGAAGACCTTTTCGTAACAGTTCATATAGAAATCCAAATGTCCAAAGAAGATATTTTTCAAATTTTAGAAATTCCTTTGATAATTATAAATCACAAAACTTCAATAATTTTGGATATAGAAGAAATAACAGATATTTTAATAATAGATTTGGTAATGGAAGACAGAATTTCAGAAGACAAAATTTTCAATCTCCACTAGTTAATAGACGAAATTCTGAAGTTAGTTTTATGACTGAAAGCGAGACTCCTTGCCAAAACAATTTTCCTATTATTCAAGTTTTTGTTGAAGATGTCAAACTGAATGCATTAATCGATACTGGAAGTTCCATAAATATTATCTATAGAGATGCTTTACAGAAAATTAACCCTAGGAAAGTGCAATTAAAACATACATCCTTTATTGTGAAAGGAATTGGAGATCATGAGGTTTGGGCTGATGAGAGTGCTTCTTTTCTTTTGTCCGTTGGAAAAGACAATGTTGTGATTGAATGTTGCATTTTAAACATACCTGCACCTAACGAATACAACATGATTTTAGGAAGTACTTTTCTGCATAAAGGTAAAGTGACCATTGCCTTTGGACACAAAGATGTTCAACCTGAAATATCTGAGTGCAATGCTATAAATTATAAATGTGACAGAAGAAATTACAATTTTACAAATGATGTAGATTATAGATCCAAAGACACAAATTTTTCAAGAAATTATGAAAATAGATGTAATAATGGATATTTATTTGAACAAAACAATTTTCACAATGAATTTAGAGACGTTGATTTTAGAAATTTTGATGCAAATGGAAATGAAAGGTCAAATTATGAATGTGAAAATGATTTACATGAAAGACAAATGAATGACAATGTACATACAGACAGATTTTTGACAAAAGACAATACCAGTGACAATGAAATATTTCAGACAGATTGTGATAAACATGATGAAGGAAGTTCACAACAAAACCAGGCAATAGGGATTGCCAAAGCTTTCAACAAATGTGTTCTAAAACCATTTTCGGAAACTTTTATTAAATTAAAAAGAAATTACAAAATTGAAAAAGACACGACAGTTTTGCTTGAACCTATCAATAATAAAGAATTTTCTGCAAACAAAATTTTTGTAGCCAGAAGTATCCACAAAATTCCTGAAAATGACTTTTTGTATGCTAAAGTTGCAAATCCATCTGAGAAAATGGTGTATATAAACAAAGGCATGAAATTGGGAACTTTCGAAAACATCCATGAATCTGATATTGACATAAATAATAGAGTTGACATTGAAAACTGTATTGAAGAAAATGAAACATTTGATGCATGGGGAGGAGATTTTGATTTGAAACATATGAACTATGCAAAAAAAACTTTGCTTTTGAAATTACTAAGTAAATATAAACATGTTTTTGCTAAAAATATGAAAGAATTGTCTGGATGTGACACTATTTTGCACGAAATTAATCTTGAAACTAACATACCTGTTAGGCAAAAGCCATACCGCATTCCACATAATTTACAGAAAGAACTTTCGCGCCAGGTGAATGAATTGCTTGATGCCAAAATCATTCAACCAAGCACATCACCTTACAATACTCCAGTGCTTTTTGTTAAGAAACCTGATGGAAGTTACCGTTTGGTAGCGGATTTTCGAAAGCTCAATAAGATCACTATTGTTGAGAACTATCCGATTCCAAATATATCGGAATTAATCGATAACTTGTCTGGAGCCTTGTATTTTTCAACTCTGGATCTAACCAGTGGATTTTACCAATTGTGTTTACATCCTGATGATTATCCGAAGACTTCTTTTTCAACACCTGATGGCCACTTTGAATGGACCAGAACCCCATTTGGTCTTAAGAATGCGCCTGCATCCTTTCAGAGACTGATGTCTCTGGTGCTGGCTGGCATATCTGGAATTTACATAGATGATATTATCGTTGCTTCAAGAACATTCGAAGAACATTTGAAAAAACTAGAAGAGATTTTTGTAAGATTAAGTAAACATGGTCTTAAATTGAAACCAAGTAAATGCCATTTTTTCAGAAAAACAATTAAGTATCTTGGATTTTTGGTATCAAATGGAAAAGTACAACCTGATACTCATAATTTGGAAGTTGTAGAGAAATTCAAAATCCCTAAATCAATTAAGAATGTGAGACAATTTCTTGGACTCACTGGATTCTATAGAAAATTCATAAAAGATTATGCAGAACTGACCTTGCCATTAACAGAATTACTGAAAACTAAGAATAATGAAAGCAAAAAGAAATTTATTTGGACTAATGAAGCTCAAAAATCTTTTGAAATTTTAAAGGGAAAACTTTTGTCAAAACCAATTTTGACCCTTCCAGATTTTAGGAAACCATTTATTTTACATACAGACGCATCAAATCACTCTTTAGGTAGCTATTTGTCTCAAGAAGATGAGAATAAAATTTTGCATCCAATATCTTACGCAAGCAGAAAGCTTAGTGAAGCAGAATGTAAATACAGTGTTGTCGAAAGAGAAGCATTAGCTGTTGTTTGGGCTACAAACTATTATAAACACTATTTAATTGGAAAACCTTTTACAATTTTTTGTGACCAAAAATCTCTGTCCTTTGTATTTAAATTAAAAGATCCTACATCTAGATTGGCTAGATGGATTGCATCCTTATCACAGTTTGATTATCAAATAGTACATAAACCAGGAAAAGCAAATGTAGTTGCTGATTATATGTCAAGAAATGTAGATGAATGTACAAATACTATTGACAATGTTCCACAGAGATATGTATCACAATACAAAGTGATAAACAATGTTAATCAAAATTTTCAGAATGCAAATCAGAATTTTCCAGGTTTCAATAATGAAAATCAAAGTTATGTAAACAATACTAATAGTAATAATAGAAGAGAATCAGAAGTCAATTTGAATCCAGCAAATACAAATGAAGAAAATGAAATTTGTGCTGTTAATAATAATGAAAGTGAAATGCAAAATGAAAATAACATACAAATTGGTCAATTGGAACAAACATTTACTTGTCCCACCTTGCTCATAAGAATTAAGAATGCTCAAAAATCTGACCCAAGGTGCAATAAAATTATAGATCTCTTAGATAAAAACATAAAACCTTACCCACAAACTTTGGTATTTTTTAGAAAAGATGATATCCTGTGGTGTACTCACAAACACCCAAAGCGTAGACATCAAGAACAAGAAAGAGTTGTTGTTCCGCAGGAACTTGTGTCTGAAATTTTATGGTTACATCATGACTGTCCCACTTATGCACATTGTGGATTTAGAAGAACTTTAGCTTCTGTAAGTAGAAAATATTTTTGGCAGGGAATGTATTCCCAAACCCACAATTATGTTGCATCATGCGAAATTTGTGTGGTAAATCGTGGCTTTAGAAATAACAAAGCACCCATACAAAGATTTTCGAAGTCCACATACCCATTTGAGCGTATCGCCATGGATTGTGTCGGACCATTACCTATATCAAGATCTGGAAATAAATTCATATTGGTCATAACTGACTATTTTACAAGATGGCCTGAAGCATATCCCTTGGCTTCAATTAAAACTGAAGACATTTTAAGTTGCTTAGAGCACTACATGGCTCAGCATGGTATACCCAAATTCATCGTCTCGGATCAAGGGACGAATTTTGTTTCTAGAACAGCAAGATGTTTTTATAAGAAATTAGGAATAATAAAGAATACTACTACTGCCTACATGCCATCTGTAGACGGTTGTGTTGAAAGATTAAATGGTACTTTGATCAGATCCTTGAAAAATATTGCATATAACGATAAAGATAATTGGGACAATCTGATACATTTTGCTTTATTAGCACATAGAAATGCCATACATGCTTCTACGGGTGAATCGCCTGCTTATTTACTCTATGGTAGAGATTTAACAGTTCCAAATACTTTGATCACTGGATTTAAACCTCCGACATATGAATCAACATATAATTATGGAGAAGACATGAGATTCAGACTTAAAAGAACATATGATGTAGTAAAAAGTAACTTAGAAAAAGCTGAAAATTCACAAATTTTACAACAGCATAAGAAAGCAAAGATGCCCAATATAAAAGTTGGTGATTTAGTGTATCTTTACACTCCCTTTTTACCTCAAGGCCAGTCAAGAAAACTGAGCTCTTTTAATAAAGGTCCTTTTAAAGTGATAAAACAAACTTCTGCTGTTAACTTTTTAATCAGACATGTAATGAATCCCAAAAATGAACAACTGGTTCATGTGAACAGACTGACTCTTTTACCTCCAAGAAGAGAGGAATTGCAGAAATTTTCAAAACAAACTCATGAAAGTCAAAAATTGAACTCTAAGACAAATAAACTTACTCCTGTGATCACCGCTGAGAAAGACTCTGTGAAACTAAAATCTTGTTTGACAAGATCTGGAGATAAATCTCAAAACAAAAAAACTGTGAAACGAGTAAGATTTAATTTGCCAAATAAAAGGGTAAACGAAAATGCTGTTCATACTAGATCAAATTGTCGTACAAATCAAAGACAACAATATGTTCAGAGAAATAATTCAAATAACTTTCATAATAGAGGAAATGGAAGAATCATTTACAACAATAACTTTAGAAATAGTTATACACCACACCAAAATCAGTATTACATGACAAACAGAAATACACGTACACCCTATAATCTTAGGAATCAAAGATTTTCACAATATTAAATTTTGGTTGAGTTCACAATTTTACAGAAATTAAATTTTGCAAGAAAAGATTTCATTTTAAGTTAAAGTTTACACTTGTTTAAGTTTTATATTTCAATATTGTCTTTTAAAATAGAATTTATGGAAAAATTGTTGTGATTTTAAAATTTATTGGAAATCTTGCATTAAGTTAAAAAAAGTAAATAAGTAATTGATTTTGTGAACTATAATTTATGAATGTTTATATTATAATTTAAATAATAAGTAAATTTGTTAATTGACTCTCCTTGGACCTTAAAATTTTTCGAGAGTCCTGTCTTGATTGACTTTGATTATATTGATGTGTTTTAATGTAAAAAAAATGTTTGATCACTTGTTTTAGTTCATTAATGAAAATAATTAAAATGGTGTTGGTAATGTAATTGTTCCCCTAAATAAAAAAGGAGGAAAATTTTGAATATTGAAAAAAAAATATATAAATAAATAATGGAAAGTAAATGATTTATTAAAATAAAATTGAAATTAATATAAAGTAATTGAAATAATTTAAGTAATTTGAATTTGAAAATGAAAAGTTTGAATTTGAAAATTTTGGAAATTAAATGTTTTGAAGATCAAAAGTAAATGATCTCTTTTGAAAAATGTTTTGAAACTTTGTTGCTGAGAGAGGTGAAATTTTTGGCTGATGTTGTTGAAATTCTGTTCTCTTGAAATTCCATTTCACATTGTTGTTTTTTTTTGACCAGCAGTTTTCAAACATCTACACAAGTTTAAGTTAGACATCATATTTTTATGCTGCAACCCTTTTTCTGAAAGCTGGCTGGTGGACGCAAACATTGGACAAATCTACACGGATCACAGATGAAGAAGCAGCTTAGCAAATTAATTGTCCGAACTTTTGTAGCAGGACTGGAGTCCTGGACGACAACTTGCTCCGAGCCTACCTAGGAGGGTTGTGATTGGCCAGGTGGGAAACTGGTGAAGCTATGAGGATGATGATGATGAAGAAGATGATGATGATGGGATCAGCGCAAGCTGTCCAAAAAAAAAAAAAAAAAAAAAAAAAATTTTTGATGATATCCGTGCTTCTGAGGCATGTCCTGGCGTCCTGTTTCTGCTGCAATCGCTTCCTGCACGCGAGTATTTTTTTCTTTTTTCTACACCCCCTTTTTTTAGTGTTGGCAACTCGTTAGTCCCCGCCGAGTTGCTCTTTTGATGTGTTCCTGCCTTTTTACATAACTGACGTGAATTTCAGGAGAAATTTTTCTCCTCTTCTCTCTCTCAGTAGACAAATGTATATAAATGTAAATTTTTCTTTTGTGACATGAAGTAGTCACTTGTTGAAATAATTTCAGAGTGAAAGTTGTTAAAAGTAAAGTAAATTGAAATTTTAAGATAAATTAAATAATGTAAATATAAATGAATAATTTAAAGTAATTTATGAATATTGAGTCAGAATGAGAAAATTCTGAATTGTCTTGATGACAAAAATAAGTTGAATAAAAGTTGATATTGAATATGGTGAATAATTGTTGAAATTGTTGAATAATTGTCGAAAAGTTGAAATGATGAAAAATTGGAAAGTAAATGTAATTTAAAGTTAATATGTTGAATTTGAAAGTAATTTAAAGTGAAAGTTAAGATTTTAATGAAAGTTTTGAAATTAAATATTGAAATTGAAAAATGGAAATATTGAAAGTGACTTTGTTCTCAAAAAGTGAGACAAATTTTTGAATGAGTGAAGAATCTCATTTCCTGAATATGACAAATTTAATTTAGAAATTAATTTTCAAAATATTTAATCCTTTAAGAATAATTGTTTTGTGTCACTCGTGTGTTTTGAAAGTGACAAATATTTGAATTTTTGAATTGTTATATTGTTAAGTTGTAAATTCATATCATATCATATTTTATTTTCGTATCATCTGGTTGATCTCAATGTAGATGATTGAGATATTGTGTTGTCAGGCAAAGTGCCTTGACAAATTTTTCCTTGAATGGTTTAAATGTGTATTTTTGTAAAGGTTCCTTTAAGATGTGGTGACGCCTTGTCATCCTTTTGGTTTTCTTTTGGTCCTTTCCTGTGGTGATGAGTGGCTTGGCCAGTCATTCAGATCTACAGTGCTGTTGTTTTTGAGAATCGTGACGTACGCACCTTTCTCGCCCAAAATTTTTGTTTTAAATTATTTTACACTTACAGGTTCCTAAGATTCTTTGTAAATTTTTGTAATTTTGTGTTGTGTGTTTTTGTGTGAGAGAAAAATTTTCCTCACTGTGTTCTGAAAATTTTTGCCTCCCAGAAGGGGAGAGCTGTCATGTCGCAATTCTGCGCCATGAGCCTTTTTGTATTTTCTGCAAGAGAAACATCCTTCTCTCCGTTCGTGCCTGTACAGTGTTTTTACTAACACTTGTTTCCATTGAAATTACATTAAAAAGCGCATTTCGTCGAGAAATCGTTGGATTGTCTGGACTTAGTGTCTGCCCGGGATGCGTGACGTTTGCTCGCTGTTGCCGAGGAGGAGCGCGCTGTCCAATCAGGAAGAGGCGCATTTTTTGCGTAGGAGAACTTGCGTGGGCTCTGGCGACCCATACTTTTCCTTTTCGTGCTGGAACACTTGGACTGAAAGGTCGCATCGAAAGCTTTGTCGAAAAGGAGACAAAGGCCTTTAGCCAAAATGGCTTGCCTTTCTGGAGCTGAAGAAGCGGAGCCTGGAAAACATTATTAAATCTTCTGACGTGCATATTTTTCTAAATCTTTCTTTTTATTCCAGGTATATATCCGTCATCAAACCCCCGGATTGTTTGATGTGTTCACTCGAAAAATGATTCGGACCGGTGAAAATTGGACTGATGTCCTGAGAAAAAGTTTGGTTTTCCCTTCCTCGACATTTCCCCATTGGAACTTTTGACTCAGCTTTAATCCGTGATTACTTGATGCAAATCTGTTGCTCCAAATTAAATAAAATTAAGAGATCAGGTAAATTTTCCTTTTACCGGAATCAATGATTCCGAGGCAGTACTGGCATAACGAGGACCAACCTCTAAATTAAATGGCTCATGTTAAATGCAATTTTGGTTAATTAAATTAGTATTGAAAACCATATGAATATTGAATTGAAATTAATGTGATATATAAATTTTGAACAGAGCAGATATACAGATTGTTAATACATAAATAAAGCTCTGACTATAATTGATAATTTGAAGGATAAATAGATATATATATATATGCTGTTGAAATTCTTAAAATAAATATTGATTATTAATTTGAGTGACAATTGAGCCATGTTTTTATTGTGTTATGTTTGCTTTACTCACTGTACTTCATTTAGGATTAATTCTCCTAAACTGGGAACTCCTTTAGATCTTGAACCTGGTGTTTTGCTGTTAAATTTTTGAGACTAGATATGTCTAATATATGTCTCTTTGGCTTTTTGAAATTACGATCACGAAGTTGTGGGTGGTGGAGTCGGTAGGTGCTGTTTGTACTGACCCAGCTCCCACACTCTGGTAACGTAATAGTTTACCATAGCAACGTATGTGCTAGTCACAATCGAAGAGCGGGAAGGAATCACAAGGAGATAATCTCAAATCTGATAAGATTATTGATAACAATTTTGATACAAAGAGTTGTGAACTAACTCATTTGGCCATTTTGTCATCGATGAGGTATATGAATATGTTTCTTTAAAAATATATATATTATTTTGATTTGATCTTTCTGTTAATATATATTTATATATTTTATGTGTTTAGTAACATATAAATAATAGTTCTAAATTGTGATACATCTGGTTTAATAGTAAATCACTCTATATGTTATATTGTGTGGAAAAAACGGCTTCCAAAACGTTTACCTTAATATTCAGAAACAAAACAATTTTAACTCAACTTAAAAATTAAGGCCATACCGCTTTTCACATAAAGTGATCAAACATCTAACATAAATGACATTTTTTCGGGGTTTGAAACAGCACGTGTGAATGAAAAATACATTTGTTAAAATGTTAAAATGACATGAAATGTTCAATGTGCGCATTTGGTTAGATTAGATTTAAGGTATATGTTCTATATAGTGATGGATTAAGTTGTGTTCCGATATTTTGAAATCAATTAGAATGATCATTTTTTTAAATAGTCTGCGTCGTACATGTGGTGCAATTTCTATTTTTAAAAGAGTGCGTCATGAGCAAGATGAAAGAATGTATTCGCGTTTTGAAAGTGTAAGTGATTATTCATACAGACATGTTTACCAAAACTCTTAATCATGAGATGTACTAGATAAAAATTGGAATGAGGTCTCAAAGTGTATATATTTTTTTAAACTCTTAATTTTTCAAAACTTAGCCGATGTAAAATAACCATTTATGCCAATCGATTAATAAAAGAAACTGTATACATGGCAACAGTCAACTATTAGGTTTTAAGGTCATTATTTTGTTTCAAGATTCGCAATATACGTTTCTATTGTTACCAAATTAGGAAATAAAGTTAATAACAGCTTTCCAAAATTTAGTAATTATCCAACATAAAAATTATGTACAGGTAAAAGTTTCTAACACATAAAATCATCATGCGCACAATATTTATTAATCAAAAATATTTTAATTCGTGCAAAATCACTACGTATGCATAAATTTTAAAACTTGCAAACGCGTTTCGCGTTTTGAAAACATTACGAACCTAAAACGCTCAAGGTGCAAAATATTTACCACATAGAAGCTTTTAGCAGTATATAATTTTAAACAAATGAAATCGTGATACACACACACAAAAAAAAGTAACAGTAAAATTATTTTCGAACACAAATAATAATAATAATAATAATAATAATAATAATAATAGAATTATTTTCAAACGTATGAGAAAAAAAAAAAGAAAAAATAGTTCGAATCGTGTTCGAACTTGAAAATACATATCTCAAGTGCCTTGCACCGGGTGGAAGGTTGGCAAGTTTCTGGTATTATAATTTCTAATCTATGTTCTGTTTTCAGCTGTTTCGAGTCATGGTAAGTGTAAAGAGCAAGCTTTTTTTTAAATTATGTTTATAAATCACGTTTCCTTCAAGAAAAATCTTCATCGAAAATGTTTAACAACATCATTTCCTTTTCCACCGGTATGACACATTCCCTCTTCCTCGGGGCGCGGTAGCCCATTGGTTAGCGCGCTGGAGTTGCACTCGGTAGGCCCGGGTTCGATTCCAGCCACTGCCAAAAACTGCCGCCGTGTTCATGTAGAGTACGATCACGTTAAACATGTGGGTCCGAAAGTCCTTCCGAGAGGTTGGTGGTAGGGGAAGGAGGGTACGGTCCCTGTGGATGCCTCCCCCACTGGGTTCCGGTCTAAATTGGGTGGCACTTCCCGACCGTCCAAACTGTTGCCTTACATCTTTCTGGTAGGTCGGACGGTCGGGTTTCAACAACAACATTCCCTCTTCCTCAAGAAAAGGTTGTAAAAAATTTACTAAGTGTGTTATCTCGTTCGAACCTCTCGCGGGTCTTCTACAGGATCCTCCGAACTCAGAGTTGTTACGCAATTTCTCAAGAAGCGATATAACCTCCTCAGTCATTTAGCCATACTCCCACCACCACCACCACCCAAATTACCTTAACTCCTCAAAACATCTCCCACTCGCTTATGACTCACTCCCTTTTTCTCACGAAAATTCTCAAAGTACGTTATCTCATTCCAACATCACCCCACTACTACTGTGGAGGCGAGTCGCAGCAGAGCTGCTGCGTTGCATTGGTGAACTCTCTTTTCTTTACTACTGGCACTCATATTATATGAAGAGATCACGTGACCCACCTCAAAATAAAATAGGGCATCCATCTTTTTTTCTTAGTGTCAAAATCGTGATTTTTAAAGTATTTTAATTTATATTGAGTGTTGTATCCGTCCTAAAACTGCTTTAATTTTGCTTAATTTCTGGGCATCTACATTCTGAAACAACGCAATTACAATATATTTGAGTTTAAATGATCATCCAACTCTGATTATTTCTACAACGAAGCCTAATTTTCACTTGTATGTAATGGAAAATGTAAGTACATGAAGCTGTAACATGAGTTGTATAAGAATTGCTGAATTTCTTTAACGCAAAATTATTTAGCTCTGGAGTCTGCAATATAGCTGATATGAATGAAACATTCATTGATTTTATATAGAGAAGCAGACTTTTTCGGTGAAGTTTTAAGCCTAGAGTTAAATAACTTTTGCCTCCATGGTTTAAAATTTTTAAGTAAAATACATTATTGTAGTATTGTGATGAATGAAAGGAATGGAATAAAAGTGTATGAATGAAATATTTACTGCGTTTACATAGAGAGTCAGTCGATTTATATTTCAATGACGTCATTTTAATCATGTTCATTTGTTTTCGATGAAGTTTTCAAATATAATAAATTATTGTAGTATTGTGATCATTTTAAAAATATCACCGCTGAATGTGTCGTGTTTTTAGAGATGTTTAAATAAAACTACATTTCAGTTGGAAAGTGTTTCATATTCAATGCTTTATCCATGATTGATCTTTCTTGTTGAAGATCTAAAACGATCCGATTTAAAATTCATTAAACCAAGTAAAAGGGTGGAAAGAATAGCGTTCACTTCACACAATAGGGCCAATAGGTTGCTTAAAATGGGGAAATAATCCATTTTTTGTATTAAAGATCGAGATACTGAATTTAAGATGCAACTTCGCGAGATTCAAAGCGATTTTTTCAAAAACTAGTTCGAAATGGGAATCCTTCTGGAAACGTGTGACACCCTAAAACATTTCACCAAACAGTGATTTCTATGCTTGGAAGGAGGACGTGAAAATGTCGAAATCGAAACAGAGGAATACGTTCTCCCAGGAAGCCTACCCAGTGCTCTCACTCAACCAAAGGTCAATAAAGGATCCATGGATCCTTTATTGACTGCAGTTTAAAGGGTGTTCATCGACTGAAAAGAGGGACAGATCTGTTTTAGGTGTAACCTGAAAAAATATAAATACTTCCACAAAAGAGTAGGTTCGAAAAGAGAATCCCGCCAAAACTCAAATCAAGAAGCTGAAGGTGCGTCTAAATCCTCATGTTCGAGAATTCGACATAACAAAAATACAAGTCCGTCTGTGGGGTGTTTCTTGGGCGACTTTTTGGCGAATGAAACTTTACATTTTCTATGTGTCCTATATAAATACATCTAAATGCTGTCGCATAAATAGAAACTAGGTTAACATACAATGTCTTTTTGAGTTCGAACCCGTTTTCTAACGATTGGAGCCATTTTTACACAAATCGGTTCCTGAATGAACAGAAATGTTATCACATCTTAACACCCTTTGCGTAGCGGTTTTTATGAGTGTTGTTATGCGTGTTCGGTCAAAATCGCGAAGTGACAAAACCGCGAAGTGACAAAACCGCGAGGACGAAACCGCGCGGACAAAACGGCGAACGGTCAAAACCGCGAACGGGCGAAAACGCGAGTGCAAAAAAAAAAGGATAACAACTTCATTTTCTGATAATACATAATAGATCCATGTTCGAATTGCTAGATCACTCTATGAGCCACGGAACATCTGTTGCTACGTGAGACCTCCGACAGCCAGCGGGGCCGGATTCTGTGATGTTTTCTGAGCGAGCGAAGTAAGCCGGCGTAGAACTATATTCGAATGACTGCGGATAAGCTGTTGCACAAACGGCTGTTTTCACATATCGATCTTCGACAGAGAACGAACGACTGGCCGAAAAGTTCCTAAATTTCTTTTAAATTTTTATAAATTTCTTCTAAGTTTCGTTTTTATCAAATTTCTTCTAAGTATCGTTTTTTCTTAAATTTTTAGTATCAACGTTCTCCCTTTTTTCTTTTCGCGGTTTTGTCCGTTCGCTGTTTTGTCCGTCGCGGTTTTGTCCGGGAATCGTTATGAGTTTTCTTTGGTTTTCAAGAATTCGCCGCGAGTCCCGGTGTCATTCAAATCAAAGGTTTGCATCTAAAAGCCGGGACAGCGTCGAGTCCGTCTTCCATCACGTCCCGACGATTGAAGATGCAAATCTCCGATAGACACGATACCGGATTTCGCAGCCATTTCTTGAAAATTTTAAATATTAAATTCACTTCGAACTTAAATAATTTTTTTTAATGCTGCGTGGGTGCACACACAGCTGCAAATAACACATTTTAGAGTTCAAAAATATAAAAGGTCTACGACCTGACCCAAGTATTCTTCCCTAGGCTATATTTCTAGACTGGACGCGTAGGTTTCAGGTCGTTGCTGTATTTCGACATGGGGGGGGGGGGGGGGGAGAGTACACATTTAAAACATTTAGTAATTGGAATTTTTTTGTCAAATCAAAAAAAATATTTAATAGTCCCACAGGTTGATTACAAAAGAAAATGTAACCCAATGTTAGATTTTTTTGCCGAGTACTAAAAAATTGACTTACATTACAAAATGTTATTGAATGTATACACTAGCAAATCTAGAAGTAGATAGAGAGTCCAAATGAAATCAATTAGCGCAGTGTAGGGCGTTATCCACTCCAATAGTACACGGCATGCTTTTCATTTTGTAAGCATTATTTAGTTCTAATTTTGTAAAAACCATTCATCAATATGAATTCATCCAAAACAGATGAGATGAGTATTCAACGAATATATCGAAACAAGGTGGTTTTTGTTGCTGCTATCTCTGCTTATAATAAATATCTCTGCTTATAATAAAACAGAGTGTGTGTTGGATGGGGGAATCCACTCCTCAAAGGGATAGACAAACCTACGATTTGTCCAAAACAAACCACCCGATAATTTTATCTAATCTAACGTAAAATGTAGCGTATAATTGTAAACAATATTTTAATAAAAATATAGCATGTTGCTAAGAAACGGAATGAAACTCAAGGAGTTATTACAGCAATACATCTAAGAAACTCAATGAGTCGTTACAGCAGTAAATCTTTTTAGATTTAAATAATAGAGAAATTTCATCGGAATTGCATTTTTGATTGGATTATATCCATTACAGCCTTTGAGTTTAACGAGTATATAGAGATGATTGATATTTTCAAATTCTTACACAATCTGTTTTATTTTGTGGAAACATTTTTAAAATACATACATTGTAGTATCTTCTAATACACGAAAACATAGGTAGTACGGGTATATCTTCTAATACCCGTACGAAATATAAATAATTTCGTCCGTTCGTCTCTGTGACGAGGGATATCGTCCACTTGGCGACATTTTTTAATGTTGCGAAATTCATGAAAATAGTGTCAACTCGCTAAAAATGTCGCCAAGTTGAAAAAAAACTGTTGTCAAATTGATAAAAATGACACCGACATTGAGTTTTGACATTGAGTTTTGAAAGATAATAGTGTTGTAATAATATTTCGGTAGCGTTTGTTTCCTTAGTCCAGCTTTCCAACAAATTTGGCGACTTTTTAACATGCTGTCAAATTAGTAAAAATGCTGTCGAATTAATAAAATGATACTTAATAACTGAAAATAAAACCTAATTGATGAAATGGATGAAACCTAATTGATGCGCTTTGTGGGAATTAAATAATAGTTTTTGTAAATTTGTTTACAAACTGGACCAGGAAGTTTTTTTTCTAATTTTTTTATAGCGATCATTTTGTATAGCGAGAACAGATATTCTTACATCTATTTAGGATAATTACATTAAATATTTTAATAAAATGTTTAGAATAACAATCTCATTTAAAATATCATAGGAATTTGCACACAATTGAAGTTTTGATTTCTTTATATTATATATTCCGTGCGAAGAACGGGTAAACTGCTAGTTTATTAATAAATAAAATATTTGAACTTTAACTTTTTAAAAAATATATTACCCACTAGCCGCCTTCGGCGACCAGCCTGTTCGCTACCCTTGAAAATTCTGACCGTGGCAAACTTGCTGGCGCCATAACCCCGTGGAGTTTTTGTTAAGACCTAAACCATCCGACCTACCAGAAAGGTGTAAAGTAACTATTTGGACAGCCAGGAAGTGGCACCCAATTTAGACCGGAACCCAGTGAGGGAGGCATCCACAGGGACCCCTCGCCCTACCGCCAACTTACGTACCCACATGTTTAAAATGATCGTACTCCGCGTGAACACGGTGGCAGTTTTGACAGTAGTGAGAATCGAACCAGGGCCTACCCAGTGCAATTCCCGTGCGATACCTACTGGGCTACCGCGCCCTCAACCCCGTGGAGTTAACAAAGTTGGGTTTAGTTTAATGACGTTAAAACTAATAATGAAATTTTAAGATGAAAAATAATGTTCTGTGGAGGGGGGGGGGGGTCTTGAAAATTGATTTGTAAAGTGAATTTATTCTAATGTTTGTGAATTGTGAGAATCTGAGGATTTCTGTACCTGTAACCCTAGGAAAGGGATTCCTCTGATGTCTACTCACAGCCGGGATCAGCTGCTTCTATGTTTTTTATAGAGGTATGCTCTACTATTTTTACTTTCCTTATATACATAATGTATAAGGAAAGCATTGTGACGGGGTCAAAAAATCGAATTCGAGTTTTCGACGGGAGAGCACGTTTCAAGCATCCCGGATCACGAATCTGTGGAGACGATATCTCACGAACGAATGGAGCGATTCGAATGAAATTTGGTACAAAAATCACAATCCGTAAATACTGGAAGTCTATTGTTTTTAAACGCAATCGAATGTTCAAAACCCCCTAAATTTTCGAATAAAATTTTGAAAAAATCATCAAAAAATCAAAACCTTTAATAAAGTTACGCAAGTAAACATTTCGTATGCAATTTTTCCTTAGAAAGCGATTGACATAAACTTTAGAATGCTAGCATGATCCGTTCTCGAGATATTGCACATTTTTCAAATGAATTTATCAAAAAATCCCATAAATTAAAAAAATATATTAACTGTTGAGAAACATGTCCACTTTTCATGTGTGATATCCTGCGATAAATTTGGTGACATCATTCTCGTGGATCTAGTTCATTACACTCATGAGAAAAGATACTTTGAGTCATACTTTTGTATTTGAACGCCAATAGTCATTCATCTGGTACAAGAATATCTTATTTCTCCGTCCATAACGCTTGGCGAGATTTTGGCGACAAATTTGGCGGAATGTCGCTAGGCGACTTTTTAAATGTTGCCAAATTAACGAAAATCTCGCCGAATAAATAAAAATGACGCTGAATCCATGAAAATGACGACTCATTGAAGAAAATTCAATATCTTGGAACGAATATAAGTATATACTATAAGAATAACATTTTTTTTAACTGTAAAAGTAGTCAATTCATTGCATTATATAAGGAAAGTCATGTGTTGCCCCCATCAGATTTTTTGTTTTACATAAATGAAATTGTATCCGGTCGTCTGCATTTTTAGTATTGCATCGCAAATGACATGACAGCAACTTTGAGACTGCTGATGTTGAATGTGAATTTAGTATTTAAGAAATAACGATGCTGCTCAGCGAAAAAAAGTTTATTTTTTAAAGATTATTCCCACCACCACCTGATGCGGAAACCTGTATTTCTTTCCGCTCTTCCTGACTTTCATTGTCCCTGACTGCAGCTGCTGTTGAGAACCCAGTCGTAAAAAGAGAAAGAGTTCATTTTCTTTAAAGAACAATTAAATGCATTTCAAGCAAATTGAAATTTAAAAATTAAAATTTAAAATGAAAAGTAATTTATTTCGAAAATAATTTTTTATTCCAATAAAATGGATGGCTTGTTTCAGTTTAATGACGTTAACACTAATAATTAAATTTTAAGATGAAAAATAATGTATTCCAAAAACAAAAACATTCATTATTTAAGTTTGTATATATTAAAAGCTTTTTTGTTTTTATTAAAACACGAAACAAAATTATAAACACTCATAATACCAGTAGTACACTGAACCTCTAAACTGAATAGAATGTTTACAAATTAAACAAAAATCTAAATACAATTCTAGAATAGAAGTCGAAAATAGCCCCTGTTTAAATAAGAACATACGCTATAAACACAATAAATAAAATACACTATAAACGTGTAAATACACTTAAATGAATAATACACTTACAAAAAGAGAAGTTTATGTTCTTAAAAGAACAATAAATTCTTATCTTGATACAGATAAACGCTGGAAAGAATAGAAGGAACAGTGAAATGTTTGGGTTGAGTTGTAAGAAAAAATGGCGTTTTTTAAAAAATAATAAATGCATTTAAAATGAAAAGTAATTTATTTCGAAAGAAAAAATGACGTTTTTAAAAAATTAATAAATCCATTTAAAATGAAAAGTAATTTATTCCAATAAAATGACGTACATTCATTATTTAGCAGGCACAAATATCGAATGTTCCATTCGATTTCGCTATGCGTATTCAGAATCGTGACGTCCCCTCCACCATAGAAAGACTGCGTCTACGCGCGCATGTGGGTGAAAAACTGCTTTAGCGGTATGGCCAAGAAATTGAGATTCATTACATCCTTAAAATCCGGGTCCTGCAGGTACTTTTTATTATTTCTTGATCAGATTGGGTTTGTAAGAAAGCCTGATATTTGAGTTTTCTAAAAATGTAGATTATTAGTCGATACTTTTCCCGACGCGAGGATTTAAAAACGAAAGTTCGTCTTTTTGAGCCGAAAGTGACTTTTGTTTTAAAATCTTTAAAAATTAATAGAATTTGTCCCTGAGATTTGAAATTGATATATTTTTACTCGCAATTGTCTCCTCTTTCCGGTCGTGTGATTTGTTTTTTCTACGACGTCTGGATGGTGGAGAAAAAGTGGAAAAAGGGGAAAAACCGGTCGAAATTTCACATCATATTTTATTTGCAATTGCTTTGTAGTTCAATTTGTTTTACGAAATTGACTTTATTAACAAAATTATTCTTTAGTAATAAAATATTTTGGTAATAAAATATTCTAATCCTATTTCGTATTTTCTTCATAGTCTTTAAATCCTACAACGTATAACAACTTCCCGTTCCCCCTCATCCTCTAGAAGTTAAAAAAAAACAGAAGGTACACTACACAGTTTAGGCGATAAATCGCCAAATCATGAATTTTCTTCTCCTCCGCAGCCAACTACACCTGCTCTATGTTTGACCATGTTACTAACATGGGGAAGATTGCATCGCGCTCCCTCCATATATCCTAACTCGTTGCTTTTAACTCAATGGCTGGCGGCGGGGTTACCAGATCAAGAATCTTGGCGATAGATAATTATTGCCAAAGAATTTTTTACTCGCGCAGTATATAATGATATATATGGGAAAATATAACAGAATGACATTCACTTAAGGATAAGATTCCAAACTCACGTATGTATCTGTAAAATGAAGAAAAATTATAAAATAAACGTAAATGAATCTGTTCATCGTGGACATTCAAGGTTTGACAGAATTTATGTTAGCCGGTACAACATTTTTTTTTTTTTTTATTGAGTCATTTTTTTTTTTTTTTGGTTATCTTATGTTCATAATCGATTCCTAAACCATTGAAAATAGTTGGGAAAGATCTCCTTCCCATTTATTCATTTAGTTTTTTAATTGCATCGAAATAAGTATCTGTCGTTTTTTATTTTCTTATGTCGCAGCCACTGAAAAAGGAGCACGAGCACAATTCTATAGCTTCGGAGAAATTACGGATGTATCTCTTTCAAACATTTTTTTTAATGACCATTTTCTGATATTCTATCCATTTTCAACCCAACGCCAGATTTTCGACTCCGTTCTTTCTCCGGTTTGCTGCGGAGGGGGGTTGGTTCCGAAGGATTTGGATTGAAACGAAAGGTGGGAGTGGTTACCCATATTATGCACGTCGAGGGGGTGGTTATTTAACATTTGGGCAACGCAACGTCATTCATTCTAGTTCAAAAATATGAGATGGTATTGCAGCCGCATCCATACACACGACGCTTTTAAATGGGAGTGTTTTCGTCTTCAGTCCTATACGACCCTCAAAGTGAAGTGTCCTATTTGCAATTACTAAGCACAGTCGATATCGCGAATGGGATATTGAATGGGATATTAAAGCTACAGAATACGACCTTCGCCCCATTCTTAACCTAGGTTTTGGGTTTAAATTTCGAATCATTCGCCCCCGAACAAGCAGGTGCTGGGAGTCCGAGGGAAAAGAGCAGGAGCTCCCATTTGTCCAACGGCGAACCCTAATGCGAAATCCATTAGAGGTGGGTGTTCTTTTTCGCGCCTTCCTGGAAAATGCCTCAACCCGAGATAATGTCCTCACCTCAGAGGGGTAGTCCGCTTCCTTATTGTTTCCGCGGAGAGAAAAATGGATGGCTCGGACAAAACACAAATCAATGACATCGGCCGGTGAAATGAATTTAAATCCAGTAAAAGGGTCCAGCAATCTCTGGAAAATAATGAAACGAACATTTCGGGTGAGTTCATTTCGGGTCGAATAAAAATGTTAATACCTTTTCAGGAGTCGGGGATAACGATAGTAGAACCGAAAATAAGCGCCTCATCCTTTGCGACCCCTGACAACAAGACATTATTTCCTGCCTGGAATGCCGAAACGCGCCATCCCCTCGATATGGACTCGACATTATTTTCTATAAACCCACGAGAATGATGTTAGCAAAATACAGATGGAAATGGAATGAGGGCACATCTATACTTATTTCAATTTTATGCGAGTTTTTTATTTGGAAATATCTCGTCAATGGTATCATCCATCTTACCATGAAAAATGATTTAACGTTATTGATTGTTTTATTGAATACTGATTCAGTTTCAATTCCGCCGGAAATGAGAGGGAGGGTTCGAACTCTCAAACGCGTATCAAATCAATAGGGTTCCAATATTCAGCGATTGTAATAATTCTTTCTTAAAAGGCCCCCATACACCTAGAGTATTATTACCAGACAGCGGGATTTATCAAAGGACGACCTTTAAGTTTCCCTGTGTGTGGTGGTGAAAGCAGGGAAACATTTTCCGTCGTTTTGCTTGATATTTGGTTGGTCTGCGGGGGGCCTTGTGCTTGAAGGTGTCGTGGTACAAAATAGTACCAGACATGGTGACTTACAATATTTTGTGAATGAAAGGTGAACTTACAAAATTTGAGGAAATGTGAAATTAGCTGAACGGACAACAGTGCTTTTTTTCTCTCTTTTTTTGTGGATTCAGAGGGATAATATGTCGTGATAAGAATTATCAGACATTCTTCTTTTGCAAAAAAGCAAGTCAGCGAATAGTGTTGGCATGCAGAAAGGTGCGGCTCATTGCGAGACCCCCTTTCCTTCCAGAACATTAGAGGACGTCATTGACACTCCAAGGTTTTTTCCAGAGGTCAGTGAGAAGAGAGGAGCCAATCAGGGGCGACCTCTGACCCGGCAACAGAGAAGTCAGCACGACATTTCTCTTTTTTCGACCGACGTACGCCGTACCAAGAGATTGTGTCTAAAATCTTAGCATCGACGGCGAAGGGGCAGCCTTGGCTACCTGCTCCGGCCGAAATGGCCGTGAACTTTTTACTATACCACAATGCTACAGCGTTTAATGATAGCGAATTTTATATAAAGCAATATTGTTGGAATTAAGACAATCAGAATTGAATAAATGCAGTTAGCAATTTCCATGATGGAATAAGATCGAACCAGCGTGATGGAAACTCGGCGAGAACTCCAGACCACGTGCATGACTGAAGCAAGATTTTTTTCTCATGTCATGTTTTCAGTTTGTCGGCCTAAACGAATGGGAACGAATTCTCCCTTCTTGCAGGTGCTCGAGACATTGCTTGAACGATGATCGACGCTAATCTCATCAGAAGTAATGGAAATGCTTTCCCCAACGATCGACTGAGTATAACATCCTATGCCATAAAAGAAAGTACAGCATCTTCAAAGTCGCAAATGATGATGAAAAAAATGATGTGAGTGATCCTGAAGTGTATAATTAATCTCATAAGTGTTGCGTAAAAGGCAAAGTGAAATTCAAAATTTATGCACGATACGATAACCAAAAAGGTGTGTTTTACAAAAATATAATCCATGAACGAAGTGTTTATCATATTAACGGAATCACAAAACTGGTGAGTACCTATTATTTGCATAAAAGATGCTCAAACTATTAATCGGTCGGCAAAATCCGAATTAAAACGAAAGAATTAGAAAGAAAGCTCAGGAGAAGAAAACAAAAATAATTGTAAAATATGGAGATAGATTTAGACATAGATTTAGTAGTGTTATTTATTGTGTATTTGCAAATAATTAGTATATTAATTTTGATAATAATTCTATAATTAATGAGTGTAATATTGTATAACAAAAATGATAATGTGAGACGGTTAAGTGTAAATTCATACACAATTGAGAAATGATTTATAGCGATTATTTTAATTTGATTGAAAGATTGATAATGTTTCAAATATGAATTACAAGGTAAAGTTTTGCTTCAATAAGAATATATGATAATTAAAATGCACAAAATAATGAAATAAGCATACATTATGATAATGGCATTAAAATACATGACACACATAGGGTATGCAATATTAAGATGAATGTTAGTGATTTAAATTAAGATTTGCGAATCTAATTTTGCACATGTTTGACACAGAAAGATAAATATTGATTTTGATTCATAAATTGCGATTAATGGAGATAAATTGATGAAAAAGATTACAATGTATTAATTCTTACTAAAATTGAGATGAGTAGTTAAAATAAATAAAATTCCATGTTTGCTAATGCAAATTTTCGTACTGTCCTAAAAGAATATAATTATAATTGATTACTATAATTAGGAATTTTGATATATAACACTAATTTCATTCTTTGATGAATTTTGAGACATCTAACTTAAAGGTTTGAATTTGAATTTTGATTTTAACATAACATTTTATTTATCAAGCCAGAGAAACAGGTGCTTTCCTTTACTGCGTCATGCAAATACCTCTGACTAGAACACCCACTAGCTAAGTATAAAAGCCAAAGGACATTCTAAAAGGACATTCTTATAAGGACATGTCAAATGTATCTGGAATTTAAGAACAAATATAATTATCTTGTTAAATTAGAATTAATAAAACACAAATATAAGTTGACGTCATTTGAGAAGGTTAATGAAAATATGAATATGATAAGTTACATGATGTTTAAAAAAAATGAAATTGATATATGAGTGACATGATTTAAGAAGGTTAATGAAAATATGAATATGATAAGTTACATGATGTTGAAAAAAATTGAAATTGATATACGAGTGACATGATTTAAGAAGGTTTTTAGAAAAAGATGAGAAGTACTGTGTTAAACAAACATGCATATTAATACCCATGGTGTTGTCTAAGCAAAGGTAATGAAATATTTTATAATATAATATAGTGATATTAATGAGAAATAAAAATAATGAGAAGTTAATTGAATGGCAGCCTAAAAAGGCAATTTTGATCTTAATTAATAATTTATTGTGCAATAAAAATAATTATGGTATCCCCACAAAATTGAGTATTGCTTGTTTTATTATAAATACTAATATTGTGTAATACAGGTAAGAATTTCAGATAAATGGAGCAGAGAGTTCACGATCATGTCAGCTGATGCATAATAGAAAATTGAATATTTAAAATTTAGAGATATCGTGGAAAATCACTTTATTTTCCCGATAGAAGGGTTGTATGTTTAATGACCGTTTGGCACAGATTGATTTTCCTTTGGCGTCTTTTCTTCTTTCAGAATCCTTTGGCGTCTTTTTTCGTCGGGGTTAAAAAAATACTCACTTAGCTAAAATATTTTTGCTTCTGTAAACAGCTGCGAAAATATGGAAAGTTCTTAAGTAATTCTAGTAGAGTGAAACTTTGCACACTTGTGGTATCGTGGACATAACCGAATTGACCCCATACAAAGAATCTCTAACCGTAAAGAAGGGAAACTTCCGTAGACCCAATGTAAACAGCCTTATCCCGACTGGTAACGGTCTGTCATGCAGGAAAAGCAACGTTACAGGACGAGAATCCGGGATGAAGGATTCTTTATTGTTTCTTCTCGGGTTTTTTTTATATATATACATATATACTTTGATTTGATAATCGTATGATAAGTGATGCAATTTAAATGAAAACATATTTTCATTTACATAAAGATATTTTAAATCAAAATAAAAAAATTTTAATGCGCTTTTTTACCTCCAGTTACATTCAAAATACGAATTTAAATTTGCATGCTTTATCCTTGTATAATTTTTTTTTCAATTTAAGATATTTTTTCGTTAACATTAAAAGATATTACGGTAAAACAAAATTATATTTTATTTCATATCTAATTATACTTAAAATAAGAATTTTATTTTGCATGCATGACCTTACAAAAAACTTTTACACTCAAATTTAAGTTCACTCTTATATGTAATATTAATAAATTATAAATTATAAATGCACTTACCTTTGACATGATCAGATAAAACAAATAAAGAGTAAAAAGTTCCGCAATTTTTTTCACACTAAATATTATTTTCGCTTTACAGATATATTTTATACTCAGATTTTATTTCACAGACATATTTTATACCCTTCATAAAAGCGTTCTTTTTGTAAATTTTAATAATACAACTGCAATATATAAGTTGCAGATGAAATGTTTTTAAGAAGGAAACTCTTCCATATTTTACATATTTCTTTTAGATAAACTCCTTCAGCAGAAGTGTGACTTAAACTACAGAAATTAAGAAGAAAAAAAAATCATGTAATAATTGTAAAATCAATAACGATTCCTACCGAGAAAAAAAAAAGTCCTATAAAAATAAATTAAGACAAAGAAAATAATGAGATATGAGTAACGCTAAGCAAAATTTAATCCAACAATTTTTATTTACACATATTTATTATATAAACACATTTACAAAAAAAAAAAAAAAAAAAAAAATCACAGTATAAATAATCTAAAAGTATTTCATTTCCAATGTTATCTGCTTCAACACATCCAGCAAATCAGCCGGAACAGACAGAAAATTAAAAATAATTCTATCTCAAACAAGCTAATCAACTGGCTTATGTCAAGCTAATCAATTGGCTTAAGATTAGCAAAATCAAAAGTTCTAAGTATACAAATGAGTAAATATAATCATGATAAGAATCCTAAACGACAAGATCCTTTCTTTCTAAAGGTGTTTATTGGGGTTACATATGCATACTAAATAAAACAATGCATTAAATACTTTTAGGATCGAAATAATTCACGTACCTTTTGTGTTTGCAAGCATTTCAGCAAATCCGTCATTTACGGACAATCACAATCGGAAAAATGCCCAGAATTATAATACACGATTAAGTACATATCAACCATGTAAAAGTGACAAAAATATTAAATTAACAACTTAAAATTGTAATAAATTCGACCCACGTGGATATACAACACACAAACACATTGACTTGTGAAAGAAATAATCCATTTCCTTCCCCCTCCTTGACAAAGAATCTCTTTTCCATCACCCAAGATGCATTGCGCGAAATCAAACCAGCGCCCATCGAGAAGGGATTTTACTTGAAGGGAATACCCCTGTACGGTTACTTCTCCTTTAAACATCTCGTTAACAGTAGCCAGATGGCAATTGTTAAGTGTTAAGCCAACCTTCCCCTGTTTCTCCCATATACCCTTTTTACCAGGTGATGTGTGTGTGTGTGTGTGTGTGTCCGTGAGTCTATGGAGACGATATCTCACAAACGAATGGTGCGATTTGAACGAAATTTGATACAAAAACTACAATCAGTGATTACTATAAGTCTCTTGATTTTAAACGTAATCAAATGTTCGGAAGACTCGACTCCCCCCCCCCCCCCCAATTTTCGAATGAAACAAATTATCAAAAAATCGGAACATTCAATAGTATTTATTACATGAATAATCATTTCATATGTCATTTGTAATTAGAAAACGATTGACACAAACTTTAAAACGCTAGCACAAACCTGTCTTGAGTTACATATATTTGAAAAAAAGCAAAGTATCAAAAAATCAGATAAAATTAAAAAAGTATTAACTATTACGAAATACGTTCACTTTTCATATGTAATATTATGTGATAAATTGGTGATCATATATATATATATATATATATATATATATATATATATATATATATTATACAAATGCAATGCAATTTAGTATACTGCTAAATAAAGAATAAGAATATAAGTATTTGAAATGTTGGCGATAAGCTGCCGAACTCAATCGAATCGAATACTAATATAGCTAACCAAATGGAAAATTGGATTGGAAAATGGAGGCGTAAAGCATGTGTGGGGGTCACCCCCACCTCCAGCCAATTTATCTTCATTTTGTATTGTATTCCAATTTTCCATTTGGTTAGCTATATATATATATATATATATATATATATATATATATATATATATATATATATATATATATATGTATGTATATATATGTATGTATATATATATGTATATATATATGTATATATATATGTATATATATATATATATATATATATATATATACTATATGTATGTATATATATATGTATGTATATATATGTATGTATATATATATGTATATATATATATGTATATATATATATATATATATATATATATATATATATATATATATATATATATATATATATATATATATATATATATATATAAATTGAAAGATTTTAATCGAAAATTATGCATAAACTACTGAATGTACAAAAAAACCCATCTTGAGCATATCTGTTACAAATGAGTAGCTATAGACCAAGACTAAGGATAAAGATAGAAGGTAACATATCACTACAATGGAAAGGGGGATGAGAAGAATATTAGGATATAAAAATCACAATTAAAAAGTATATATAAATATAAATAAAAATGAAAAAGAAAACACGGCAAAAATGAGAAAAGGCAATAATAATTAGCTCAAGATAAAAAATTTAGACATAGAGAACAATCAATTGAAACTACACAAAATACGGCGGTTAGTTGGAAATTTCATTCTCACCAGGACAGTCATACAATTCGAATTAAAACCGATAGAATAGCCAGTTTCTGACAATGGCGATAGTATTTAACTATAGACACCATTGGAACTGTCTACTGGCTAGTGGAAGGAGAAAAATAAATCAATTGAATTACAAATCAGAAAAATAATACCCCCTCGAACAGAAATATTAACTCACCAGCATTGCTAGCACGTGTAGGTTGAACAAGCGACTGAGCATTTCACCTGACTTCGTCAATGCGAGTGGGCACCGGAATGAATACATTTGAACGAAACATAATATGTATGGAGACTTTCAAAAATAGTAATCAGTATAGGACTCAGGACAAGTGGAAAATAGGACTCAGGACAAGTGGAAAATAATCATTCGAAAATAGTAAACAGTATTAGACTCAGGCCAAGTGGTAGGTTAGGTGATAGGAATGGGTTGAAACCCAGACCGTTCGAACCAGAAAGGTGTAAAATAATTGTTTGGACGGTCGGGAAGTACCACCCAATTTAGACCAGAACCCAGTGGGGGAGGCATCTAAAGGGACCGTACCCTCCTTCCCCTACCACCAACCTCTCGGACGGACTTACGGACCCACATGTTTAACGTGATCGTACTCCGCGTGAACACGGCGGCAGTTTTAGAAATGGCTGGAATCGCACCCGGGCCTACGGAGTGCAACTCCAGCGCGCTAACCACAGGGCTACCACGCCCCAAGGTGATAGGAATGGGTGAATTCTCAAAAATGAGTTATCCAATCAAAGATAAATAATGCATGTGTAAAATTATTACGTGGTATATTTGAAATTATTAATAATATTATTTACAAATACTTCCGGATATTGGTAATTATGACAAATGCGTTTAAGATTATTGATGTGGAGAAAGTGAAACTGAGGATCAGAAAGTCGATGTATTCGAAATAGCTGATTTAAAATGATGTTTCTAAACAATTGAATAGAATTACAAGATTGATATGATAGCAGCTTTATGATAGTGAAGTTGTAAGAATCTTTTTTTATCATATAGATTGGTGATTACATGATTATTGAGGGTATCTAAATTTAGGTCTAAAAAATTTACAGTTTGAGTCAATGATAATACAAATTAAGTCGTCAACATATCTATATATAATACATGAATTAGAGTTAAAATGACATTCATAATAATAAAGATATCAGTTAGCGAAAATACTACTACTACAGCCACCTTGTGGTACACCAGATGTTTGTAAATAAATGTTATCACCTTGGGATAATATAATTGTTGTATAACATAAAGTGCAGGAGCATAGGAAAGTTTTTGACATTAAATGCAACATTATTGGAAGATATATAGTCATGATGAAGAGAGATAATAACTTTATATAAATCTTTAATGACAATATTATTAAATAGGTCTTTAAAATCAAAGATATGGAAACCAAGAATTTGTGGAAGGGTGATTAACTAAGGTGATTAACTAAATCAAAACTATTGTTCAAAATAAAATATCCCGAATTCCTAAATTTAAGAGATTCATTAATTCTATTTAAACAGTTAAGCAAGTACTTACTAGCTGTAGTGGTAAAGGTATTATGTCCACAAGTGACCGTTCTAAAACTGAGAGGTGATTTGTGGAATTTAGGAACCAAAGTACCATAAGGAAATTAAAAAAACTTACAATTAATATTTAATTGTGTATATAATTTTAGCATTTTAGTTTTGATTTTGATAGACTGGTTATTAATGGGTTTAAAAATTGATTATTTTTCAAGTAATTCTGTAACAGAGAAACATAATATTTTGTTCAAATGATGGCATAATTATTAGAAGCTTTATCTACAGAAGGTATGACAAAATGTTGTTGTAGTTCTTTAATAGCAGATAGGAGTTGTTTATAAGGATACCCAGGCTTCGTTAATTTAATGTGTGTTTTTTTTTATAATATAATATTTTTAAGTAGATGTAAGGTAGTATACTTCCATAGATGGAATGGTTCAATAGGAATGGAATGTGAACAAGCAAGTTTATATATGAATTTCTCAAAATCAAAAGATATAGACTGAAGAAGTTGTTTAGGGTGATGGCAGAATGGAATGCGAAATTTAGACCCTATATTCATAATTTCCCTAAGTATATCATCCTGAACTATACTGAGATGTGTCCATGAGAGGAGTTGACATAAGGGGTTAGATTTTTATCGCTGCATACACATGATGTAAGGTCATCGGAGTTTAATGTCCTGGAAACTTCATTGTAATTGTAAATAGTTCTACCAATTGGTAAATTATATTTGAATGATTTTTGTATTTTGATATCATTTACTGGTAACAAGTGCTGATGTTTTGCAAATAAATTATTGAAGTTAAGAGAATTAAGAATAGGGTGTTTAAAAGAAACTACACAGTAAGCTATTTTAGTATGTGGATTTGGTGAATGGAGTAGGTGGTAATTTAAGAATTTGTACGTGAAAGAAGCAAATCATAAAATAAATGTTTAAAATGCTCATGAGTTAATTTTAATTTTAAAAAATTAGTATAAACAATACTTAATTTGCATTTTCTGACTTTATATAACAAAGTTCTAACAGGTAGAAAATTGAAAGTTTGAGAATAATTATATTGTAATTTCAAAATGTCTGCATTGTAATCAATAGTTTTACTTAAGGGCCTTTGCCACGCTTATATCGCTTTTTACTAGGAGTAGCCCTCAAAAATCGCCAAAATCTAAAAAAGAGTTACGTATGTTCAAATAGTATATCAATTACATGATTGTTTTACACGTAATTTTTGATGAGGAAAAGAATAAAAACAACTCTATTACTCTAAGACTAATCGTTCTCAAAATATTTGAGATTTTTCGAATTTAGTTATGCCACTTTTAGAAAAATGTCCAATTGCCAAGTAAAAACAGGAATTGAATTATAAATACAAATTTAGTGTTATATTGTGCAATTAAACTCAATGTAATGCATTATTAAAGAAATAAAGGAAAAATGAATTTGAGTCTGCAGGGAAAGTCATGTGCGGCTCACATCAGATTTTTTCTATTTCGAATATCGTAATATCGCGTTGTTTTCAGAGCATCTCACATCGAGAAAACAAAATAAAAACGAAAACAAAGTGTAGTGTGTCAAACACAATTTGCAAGCCACCAAAACCCACAGGCACAGTGAATTCTCGAACGGCCATTTAGAAAAAAAAAATAAAAAATATTCATATTGTGACGTTACGACGTCTGAGAACATCCGGTGAGTTACTTATCGCTCGCGAATGAAATAAACAACCGCCCTACCCCGTCCAAACAACTGAATACTGAAAAAACTGAATACTTACTTTGAATACTGAAAAAGATGTTTATACACTGAAGATTTATTAGAATTGTATTCAAAATTATTGTTAACAACATTATATGTATGTATATATATATATATATATATATATATGTGTGTGTGTGTGTGTGTATATATATATATAAAAATATAAATTAGTAAATCCAATGTTAGAATGTAAGTAGTAACTCAATACACTATTCCAAAATTTTCTACAAAATACAAAGAAATAAAAGAAATTAAAACAAAGAGGAATTTATAAAGCGTAATGCAGGTCATAAAGACAAAGGCAATCAACAAATTTCAAAGATGAGGAATGAAAATAGGAAAACAAAAAAATTAAGCAAAAAAGCTTGCACATGGAAGAGCTTTAGGCTTAAGATAAGTTCATTTCGAAAAAATTCTCGTCAAGTCCATATATCCCTTCGAAATGAACACAAAAATGCTTGTTTCTGAAACACAAGATAGATTTTATCTATAAACTTGTATTATATGGACGACAAGCATATAGATTGGAAAAA
The DNA here is from genome assembly GCA_951213105.1 of Amaurobius ferox. NCBI lineage: Eukaryota > Metazoa > Arthropoda > Arachnida > Araneae > Amaurobiidae > Amaurobius > Amaurobius ferox. Next base: position 175,407,911 of record OX578134.1, on the reverse strand, counting down.
TAAAGGAAACATAAATACCTTAAAATACACTTCATTAGTACAACCATGACGAGCAAAATATGACTAGACCAATGTTGCCATATGCAGAAATGAAAAGATGTGATTTGCTGTTGCCAAAGAGAGTAATAAAAACTGTACTGCGTAAAAGCAATAAAATGAGATATTTAACAGTTAAAGCTTCAAGATAAAAAGATGAAAATATAATTTCAAGAGAATGAAGAAGTACGGCTAAAATATGATACTAGGAGAGATTATGAGAATTTTAGGCTAATCGAAACTTATTAACTATACCATTTACTAAATATGCAGGATATTTATACATTTTACTGGTAATTTTGAGGTTATTAATGTGCAAAGCATGAAATTTTTTATCTGATAATCTATAAATTCTAAAAAGTTGATTAAGTATAATATTTCTAAACAATTGAATCGAGTTGCAGGAATTAAAAGGTAATAATTTATTAATATTAAATTAAAAAAAATCTTTTTTATCATATAAATTAGTAACTATCCCATGAGCAGGTTCTATAATTAGATTTAAATCCAAATAATAAATATTATTACTAAAAGTAGTTTCATTAGGTATTAATTCCAAATTATCCGGATAGAAATCTATATCTATGACATAGTTATCAGTAAATACAAGACAAATCAGATCATCTACATATCTGTAAATTTTATAATCTGTTGAAGTAAAGAATTTTTCATATTGATATAGGTATAAATTAGCTAACATACTGCTACTACAGTCACCTTGTGGAACACCTGAGACTTGTAAGTATAATTTATTACCTTGAAAGATATAATTATTGAAAAGAACAAAATGGAGAAGCTTAGGAAAATTGGTAAATTTAGTAAGATGAGAATGATTAGTAATATAAGCATTACATAAAGCTAAAATGACATCATATAGATCAGTGATCTTAATATTATTAAATAGATCTTTAAAATCAAAAGTTTGAAATCCTATTATTTTACGAAGTGTTTTTAATTTATTTTTTAATTCTTTACTATTATTTAGAATAATGTAGTTATTACTAGAATCTCGTAAATTAATATTTAGTACATTTAAATAATTTAGTAATAATTTACTAGCAGCAGTAGAGTATGAATTATGACCACTCGTTACAGTTCTAAATTTAATAGGATTTTTATGAAATTTAGGTATAAGCACAATATATGGAAATGTCAAAAATTTATTATTAATATCTAAATCACTATACATATTGATAATTTTCAATTTGATACTATTATCAGAGTGTGAATCAATTTTAAATAGACTATTATTTTTTAAATAATCTAGCAGATATTGAATATAGAATTTTTTACAAATAATAGCATAATTATTAGAGGCTTTATCAACATAAGTAATAACAAAAGATCTATGTAAATCATTAACAGAGTGTTTTATATTATGCATATTATATATAGATCTAGACAAATTAATACTACAAATGGCATTTTTAATAGATCTTAAAATAGTAAATTTCCACATATTAAATGCCTCTAAAAGCCGAGCATATTTAGAAGCTAATCCATAAATAAATTTATCAAGGTCCAGATTGACTGACTTTAAGACTTGTTTAGAATTATTATATGAAGGTAACCTGAATTTAGTGCCAAATGACATTATAGTTCTATCTTTTACAATGGCTAAGTCACCAGTAACTATATGCCCCAAGTGTGGATTTATAAATTCAGCATGATTATCAACACTACAAATACATTCACCATCTACATTTGTTGAGGAATCTATGTCGACTGAGAGAGATTTTGAAATTGCATTGTAATTAAAAATAGTTCTTCCAATAGGCTTGTTATATTTAAAAATTTTAGTAACATTCAAATCCTTTACAGGCAATAAATGATAAAAATGATTAAATAAATTCTTAAAGTTTATGGAATTATAAATAGGATGCTTAAAAGAAATTACACAATAAGAATTAGAACAATTATTATTGTGAAATTGATGTTTATTTTTAAATATTTTGATCTAGTAATGAGCAAATCATAGAAAATATGATTAAAATGTTCATTAGTAAGATTTAACTTAAAAAAAAATAGCATAAACTGTATTTAATTGTTTTTTCTTAACCGCAAATACCCATGATTTTATAAATTTCCATTGAAATGTGTTGCTAAAATGTTGATGCATACTTTTAATCTTCACTTTAAAATCATGTTGGGGGGAGCTTCCTTTACCGCGTTTAAATCTTTTGAGTTTAGCCAATTTACTATTATGTAAAAGAGGATTAAAAAAGGTGATTAAAAATAGAATATTTATTATCTACAAAATTATTTTTTACAATCTTACCATTGAGATACAATTGATTTAATCCATATGGAAACAGAGTCCATTGTGATTTAATATAGAAGTTTTCAAAGAACAATCTATCAGCAGTATCTGTTTTTATATCCAAAATATGTATAGTTATATTTTCAAAACCATGATGAGCAAAGTGTTTATATTCAATTTTATTAGAAGTAGGAAGAAAATTATTATTGAGGATATATTTTTTGACATGATCTCTATGTACATTCATACGTAGATGAATAGGATTACTGGTCTGTCCTATATAAGATAAATTACAAATGTTACAGGATAATTTGTAGATGCAAATAAAAATTTTACAAAAAGTCTTATGACTATTTAGATGAGTAGTTTGAGAGTTAGAAGCAAATGGGCAGGTTTTACAATTTTTATTCTTACATTTACTGAAGTTATAATTTTTAGCTGGGCAATTATTATATCCAAAACTATCCATGGCACAATGTCGGTAAATTGATATCGGTCTAAACAATTCCCAACAAAATTGAAAATACCGGGCAATATCTATCAAATTATATAATAATAATAAGAATAAATATATTTGCCAGTCACTAAATCAAATAAGATGTATAATTCATAATAGTATAAGTAATATAAAGAGTATGACAATAACACATATAAATAATATAAATAGAAATAAAATAATTGCTTATATATAAGTATAAACAACTAAGTCCATGTAAAACCTAATAATAATGTAGTAAGGAGGATATTACAAGATTAAAAAAAAATGATTTAACTATATAATTACAATCAATTCTAAACTAGATTAAATAAAACACAAGGTATAATAAAATACATACTGTGTAAATTTTGAATTCAGATAGAATCCTATCCAAATAAGTAATAAAAAGATTGTACTAAAAAGTACAGTTTATAAAAGGTATCAATAACACCAGTACAAAAATCCCAAAAGCAGTTACCCAGTCATAAAATCACAAAATCAATAAAATAGTAAGGAGTAATAATGATAGATGGCAGCACCAAAAGGAGAAACTTCTAATATTAATTTACTAATAGCTATAGAATAATTGCAATACATATAAAAAAATAAGAAGTAGAATTTACCTAATAATAAATCAGAAAGGAAGGCAATGATTAATAATACTTAAAGCAAACATATAATTAGTAACTTAAGCAAATAAAAGAAAAGAATAAAATAGGAGAATGAACCACAATAAACTACAATTAACATTGGAAGAAAGTAGATTTAAAAGTAATACATAATAAATAAAATAAAATAAATTCTATTACTAAATGTAGCGCTAATGCAACATAAATTTGAATAGATTGCAAATAGAATGTTTCTCTAATACGAAGCATACAAAAGGAATTAGGGTAGTTCAGAAATGAAAAGTTAGATAAACTAAACATCGTAGAATAAGAAAGTGAATGACAATGCAATATACATTTAATTTATTGCGCAAATGCAGCTAATAAATAAAATATTTTCAATAAAAATATAAAATTATTGTCAATCCAATGGTAGAATATAAGTAGTAACTCATAATACACTATCCCAAAATTTTCTACAAAATACAAAGAAATAAAAGAAATTCAACCATAAAGAGGAAATTATAAAGCGTAATGCAGGTTATAAAGACAAAGACAATCAACCAATTTCAAAGGTGAGGAATGAAAATAGGAAAACAAAAAAAATCAGGCAAAAAAGCTTGCACGTGGAAGAGCTGTAGGCTTTATATATATATTATATATTGTAGAATGTAGCAATTGAATAGTGCGTAGATTTTCATTGTTCCTTTCAATAGAGAATCAAGTATTTGAGATCTATAATGCCCTTTTTGCATAAACTAGCTCCAATCACCAGATACATTTAAGAAGAGAAGAAGAGATGGTGTCTTTCCTGCCTTCGTTAAAAAATTGCTTACAATTAAAGGCGTGACAGCAGACAACAGTTCTCTATATGTGTCCACATCCATTCTGACAAAATTTAAAAAATCAGTGGGGAAATTCTCCCATCAAGTTAGCATAAGAAAAGTTTTCTCTTTTTAATAACCAGCCCTTCACCCATTTTGTCCTGCAATGGCAAGGGCAATTTCACCATCAAGCGACATTTTGCAAATAAATGACAGTCACATATGAGTGCGATGAAAACTCACGACAAAAAGCGACAACCAAAATTATTATTTATCACTCTTTGGCAATAACCCGCCAAATCAGCACACTTTCACTCTGTCACTTGTATCGTTTGGAAATAAAACTCGTCTCTTTGATTCTCTAGTGTATGGGGCCTTTACGCTCCATTCGTTCGTGAGATATTGCGTTTACAGACTCTCGCCTCAAACCGACCCCGTCACACCGCTTTCCCCACATTGGACGTAGGAAATGCCAATCGGTAACGCAAGGCCTCATATGCAAAATATGAATCCTTTGGAAACCTCCTGTTCGGCCAGATTGATAATAAAAAAAGCCCGTCATTTAATTGTAATCGTAATTGTTGCTCGAGTAGCACACTCTTTTCCGTTGACATCCGTTCCGCTCATAAATAAAGCAGATAAGAGAGGCAGCCTTAATGAAGAGCGAACTTTTTGCGGAGGTACTTTTTTCACACCTTCCACTTATTGGACGGGGGCCTCTCCTTTCTTCCTAATTGATACCGTTTTTGAGTTGTTATGGCTGGGGCCATTGTTTCCTGATGAAGTGTCCCCATTAGGGCGGGGAGGAGAACCACTTTAGCCGCATCTTCGTCAGCTCCTAATGGGTCGGCTATTACCGGAGAGGCCTTATTTATGGCCGTTCATTAACACGGCCATTATCACAATCGGGAGATTCTCAAGAGCGCCCATTGTGCACACCTTCCCCCAAATATCCCTTTCCGTCAACGTCATTAGAAGCCGACCCGTTGTCTTCAGTTTTTCAACATAGCATCGGGGAGGGGGGTACTTTTTGTGCATTTTCAACATTTCTTCACCTTTGCACCCCGAAATACCCCGCGTCTTCTCTCGAACTTGTTTTGTAAGCCAAAGGGGATTATCCTCGAGGGCAGAACAACCATATCGTGAAACCCAGCAGTGTACATCTGTTAAGGAACACTACAAGATGATAAATATTCTATTTATGACATTTATTCTTTTAAATTGCAAATAATACCGAGACTATTAAAGGGAGTCAATTTAAAAATAAAATGTATCATAAAGATTATTATCAATTAGAAATAAAAGCTCGAAATTCTAAATACTTTTAATTGGAAACCCATTAAATTCTGGATTCTCGCTGCTAAGAAAAGAAAAATAAATTATATTTATGATAATTTTTTCTAATTAAACTTGCCCAATAATCATTTTATTCCTAATTTTTATGATTTACTAATTACAAAAGCAAATTATTTACACAACACATCTTAATAAACATCAATCTTTAAATCCTTTTTTCGCAATTTCATTTCAGCAAGTTATTTATAATTATATTTATTTTAACGACTTACTTCTGCGATGATCCAAATCGGATCAAATTATTATTTATTTATTTTTAACTATTTACAGAGCGAAATTTATATTAGCATTTCCCAAATTAGAATTCATAGAAGGAATATTCAATCCATCGACCCTAAAATACGACTTTTGACATTGAGACGTTTATTAAGCAAGCAAGTTTGCCAATCTAAAAATAGCCCACAGGATAGAGGGCGCAAAAAGCAACAAACTATAAAAATATAAAAGCAACAAACTATAAAAATATAAAATCAACAAACTATAACCGAATAGGATGTCTTCCACTCGGATCCTTTCCGACTGAACCATGCACCCGCTACAGAAGAATCGATTTTAATCAAATAAAATTTCCACGGAATGGAGCGGACAGAAATGAGCCAAGACTCTCATCAGCAGACCTCAGCTCGCGACAGAACCAGAAAACAGCAACATTGCGCTCCGATTGGAGACAATTCCACGATGACTCTAAGACTAGAATGAAGTCGCTCTTAAGGACGATCCACATTCCCTGGATGAAGCTAAATAAGCTGAAACCACGACTAAGAACATAGACATAGGAGCCCGCTCACATTCGGATCTAAAGCAGAGAGTCTGCCTAGAAGTAAGTCACTTCGCTACTAAACGGCAGAGCTAATAGTAGTTATAAAAGGCCGGTTCACCGGCAGATCGGGGCAGCGCGGAGCAGGAGGAAGCTTCCTCTTTGGGGAGGGGATTTCCCTCTTTTGAGAGGAAGCTTCCCTCTTATGGGAGGGAGTTTGGATGCGTCTCGGAGGGTCTTTAGATCCCCCTCTTTTGGGAGGATGCCTCTCGGAGGCCTCTTTCGAAAGAGACCTCGGCCAAGAGGCCAATTGCAAAAGAGGCCTAATGACTCATACCCTCGGAGTGAATTGTCTTGAGAGGGGATTACCTTTGATCTTTCGAAAGTGGTTTCAATGGATGTCGCAATCATCGATTGCACAATCTGGAAATGACGTATCAGTGACTGACCTTTCACCGGAAGACGTGTCGCAATCGTCGATTGCACAATCGCAGGAGCTTTTAGCACACGACGCTGGTCAATGACAAAGTGATTGTTCTTATCAGTGGGACGTACTTAAAGCGCCCTCTGGCGAAAGTTGATGAAGTGCTGCCATCTATCGGCATCTTTTCCCCAAAAGAATTTAATTTCTCACTTGTCAGATACGGGACTCGAACTCGCAGCCATCCGATTACAAGACTGTCGTTTTACTCGCTACGCCACGGCGTTCCTGACCGTAGATTCTTAGCATCCAAGTGATGATTGTGAAAGAAGACCGAAGATAGAATATTTTTCGAGGCTCGGCGTGTTACGAACAGATTGAATAGGGATGTATTTTATAAAGGGATCTCGGTGCGTTCCAAAACAGAGTGAAATGTTAAGTTACGAATTGAATATAAAATTGTGTTGTGAACACTATGATTTTTAAAACAAATTGAATACACAATTACGGATTTCCAATGAACACAAAAATGGTATTAAGTGGATTCGAACACTACGATTTTTAGCACATGTTTTTTTTTTTTTAACGAATTGAATACTCAAGTATAGTTACGCATTTTCAAATTTGTGTTAAGTGAACAAGATTCAACCCTTTTAAGTGTGTACTTAAAAACATGAATGCAATACTTAGCTAAAATTATGTTACGTGAACAGGATTCGACCATTCCAAGTGATATATACCAATGTGATATTTTAAAAATAAATCTAACTATCGAAATAATTTCGAATATTTAAAAACAAAAATATAATAGATTACAAATTTACAGTGAACACAAAATTGTGTTAAGTGAATAGGATTCAACCCTTTTATGTGTTGTACACTTAAAAACAAATTTAAACTCATAGTGCAATATACTTAGCTAAAATTGTGTTAAGTGAACAAGATTCGATCCTTTTAAGTGTTGTGTATTTAAAAACACATACAGAATATGTTAAAATAGATTTTACGGTTCTAAATATGAACGGAGTATTTTATGAACTAGCATTTTTTCACGGATTGCAATACAATTATTTTGGTGAGCTTACTTAAAGTTTGAATATATTTTTAGGTGATGCATATATATGTTACACTAAAAATAATTAACAAACACATTGGAACTCACATGCGACGTCTTCGCAGCTTGGCGTCCACACTGCAAATGAGTTATAACCACGCTATTAAAAAAAATGTGCTTACATATGCGATGTCAGCATTTTGAGCTGTTGCCACCTATTTTTTTTTCTTAATGATATATATTTTTTAATAACCGCCTGGTGCTAACCACTGATTTGCTACACATAATCTGAATAGTGTATGTCATGTATGATTTGATCATTTTTAAAGTAGTGGGTGTAATTTAAATATCGAGGTTTAGAATTGAACAAGCTAACGAATTTTCATAGATGTGCGTGCACCTCAAAATCTTAGCATTAAGTTTAAATAAAATAAAAGCCAGCGAATATTATTTGACCATTTTCACATCGTAATTTTACTAGCATTATAGAACTTAGAAAGTGAGTGTAGAGTTTCGACTATTTTTACAGAACGCCAACACATTTTAAAATCTATTGAATAGGAATGGACCATTTTTCACATACATGTACCTAGATTTCAACACCCAGCATTAAAACCTGCTAAACATGAAACGAGTAAGTATTGTATCACATTGAAAATAGTTAACAAATTGAAATTTAAACTCATAGCGCATTATACTTAGCTAAAATTGTGAAGCTTCTAAGTTTGAATATTTAGAAACATTTTATATAATTTTTATATTCACACTGAAAATAGTTAACAAAATTAGAACTCACGGAACGACGTCTTCACAGCTTGCTGTCCACACCCAAATGAGTGATACACTCTCATTACATTATTAAAAATTAGATCTTATCTATAATGACGTCATTATGTTGACGTGTTGCCACCACCCAGTTATTCTTTCTTAATTATGCATTTTTTTTAATAACTTGCTACTAACTGTCTTATGCTATCCATTTTTTTTTTTTAATTTCATATAAGCAGATATTCCATATACCTTCTAAATTTTAAGTTATAGTTTTGAAAAAAACATTAGAGATGTATGTCACGTCTGAATTCATCCAAGTGGAAATCCAACGATTGCAAATGCATGATTGGAACCTTACATTTCCATAAACAATACTAATATGTGTGAATCTTATTTTGAAAAATCTGCTCTGAGAAAGAATATATATATGAATACATATTTTCCATAAATACAGTCCCCCTCCCCACCACCACATCCATACATACACACACACAATATTCAAGCCAAGGACTCTCACCCTGAATACATTCCAAATCGGCTCTCTAGCTTATCGTGCTTATCAGTATAACAGATAGTGACCCAAAGTTCATGTTCGCAAAGTGAGAAAATTACAATGTTATTGTTTAAAGGAGATCACATATTTAAATGAAAAATTTATCAAATTATACAACATTTAAGATCATTAAATGACTATATATATATATTTTTTTTAAAACTGCCCTAAAGAAGTATAGAATATAACTTACTGTTTTTAAGGACATGCGATTGTTAACATTGAATTTAAATGAAAGAGTGTCCCTCTGATACAACTACCCTACATTGCAGTAACATTAAAAATATGAAAGATATGCAATTAACATCTTAAAAGAAACATGTAATGAGTTTTGATATCTTTATACTAGACATTATTGACATCCACTTAAAAATGTCACGATTTCGCGACTGTGGGTGCATCATAAAACCAACCAGTTCTTATTGAATGACCACATTTGAATATACATATTTAACAACACTCAGAAAATGACAGAACTAAACTGAGATCTACAACAAAATTTTACAGAATAAATCTCAACTTCATAGATTTTTAAGAAACTAGAGTCGAATTTTCACCGATTCTTAGAGATTGAAACACAACATTGTTTATGAATTTTCATACTTTAAGAGAATGGAACATAACTTAGCATTTATTTTGAATGAATAAGAATATTTCAGAATTTTAACATTGATTATAAATTTTATGATTTAAACTCTGTAAAGTGTAAATATCATTAATTACGAAACTTACACAGTAAACATCTAATATGATTCGAATAAATTTATTTTTAATTTTTTTTTTGTATTTTATTTTAAAAAGCGATGTTAGTAAACCTGTTATACTTGAATGTATAGTGTGTATATCGATCATTTCTAGTTTGGGTGTGGGCTAATGAAGACCTCATAGTGTAAGTTATTTTCGTGTTTTTGCCAGCTATTCTTGTATATTCTGCGCGATACATATCTCCTAAAGTTATAAAAATATACAAAATTTTTCTAAGTATTTAATGTTAATGTGATTTAAAATTTGGAACTTTAACTAAGTTTGGTACATATTTTCACTCTATGATTTCGAAGATGAATAAAATACTGTAGAAATTTTCACATGTAGATAAGAATTACATTTAGCACAATCTAATGTTGTACGATTCATTAAAAATTACAAGTTCTAATCACTTCATATCTTATGTGATTTGTTTGCACACGACACTCGATTTAGGTCACGCGGTTATACTTATGACGTGGCCCGAGAAGACATTTCAACCTTGGGCATTGCGTGGGTAGGTTCGGTTCGTTCATAGCTGTGACAAATTTATAGTGTTTTAAGGTCTTAGTGTTTTAAAACTAAATCTTATACTTTGAATGTGGTAGTTGGGTGTTACTATCTAAAAATAATGTCTAAAATTCAAAGTATGCCATCACTCGAAGAAATAATTTCTAGTGGAAATACTATGGAGTTGTCTGTTCCTGCCCTAGAAAAAGCAAAATCTGTGGACTGTCTCAGATGTGATGAATTCACACTCACAAAAGATTGCTGTGGATTGGTTAGAGACTTATCTTATGTCTTCCATAACTCCACCTGAAACATCTACCATTGTCAATTCACAAGTTCACACCGAGATTGAAAACTCAACTCAAGATCTGCTTTCTTGTGCTCTAACACATAGCGGAGTGTTATCCTCCACTACAGAATCAGTTTCGATTGAATCTGCTTCTTCAGATTTTATGCAAGATACGCTCCGTCGTTGGCATTTAGGTTCTGATGTGTATGTATATTTGAAACTTCGCCATGGGAAGTTAAAAGTGTATATATGGAAATATCTCTCTAACAAGCGAAATGAATTACAGCCTAAGCGTGAAGGTGTTACACTGTCACCTGCTACATGGAGTGAATTTTCTCAAAAATTGTGGTCATTCAATATTCTATATGCAGATACCTCTTTCGTAAGTCGCAATGAGATGTTCTGTTTCAATGACAACGGAAAACTGCATTTGTGAGAAATTATTTGTGAGAAAAATTCTGCATTCGAACAATTAATCTCTTGTATTCATGACAACATCATGTGTCATGTAAGGAAACTTTTCAAATGTGTTGGCTGTGTTGGTCAAATTGAAGATCAAAGTTACCATGAGTGTCTTTACAGCACTCCATTACAAATGTATGACAGAGTGGCTGAACAAGTACTTCTAAATCTTGACATTAATAACATAGCAAAGAAGGTTTTGTTGCGTGGTGAAGAAGTCTTTTACTGGTATGATCAGTCTTTTACTGGTATGATAAAAATCACATTGCTATATAACACATAATACAATTTTGCCTAAGTATTACATTCATGTTTTTAAGTACACACTTAAAAGGGTTGAATCTTGTTAACTTAATTTTAGCTAAGTATAATGCGCTATGCGTTTAAATTTGTTTTTAAGTGCACAACACATAAAAGGATTGAATCCTGTTCAATTAATACAATTTTGTGTTCGCTGGAAATCCGTAATCTATTATATTTTTGTTTTTAAACATTCGAAATCATTTCGTTATTATTATAAAAATCATATTGATATATGCTGTTAGATTTATTTTTAAAAAATCACATTGGTATATATCACTTGGAATGGTCGAATCCTGTTCACGTAACATAATTTTAGCTAAGTATTGCATTCATGTTTTTAAGTACACACTTAAAAGGTTGAATCTTGTTCACTTAACACAAATTTGAAAATGCGTAACTATACTTGAGTATTCAATTCGTTAAAAAAAAAAAAAAAACATGTGCTAAAAATCGTAGTGTTCGAATCCACTTAATACCATTTTTGTGTTCATTGGAAATCCGTAATTGTGTATTCAATTTGTTTTAAAAATCATAGTGTTCACAACACAATTTTATATTCAATTCGTAACTTAACATTTCACTCTGTTTTGGAACGCACCGAGATCCCTTTATAAAATACATCCCTATTCAATCTGTTCGTAACACGCCGAGCCTCGAAAAATATTCTATCTTCGGTCTTCTTTCACAATCATCACTTGGATGCTAAGAATCTACGGTCAGGAACGCCGTGGCGTAGCGAGTAAAACGACAGTCTTGTAATCGGATGGCTGCGAGTTCGAGTCCCGTATCTGACAAGTGAGAAATTAAATTCTTTTGGGGAAAAAAATGCCGATAGATGGCAGCACTTCATCAACTTTCGCCAGAGGGCGCTTTAACTACGTCACACTGATAAGAACAATCACTTTGTCATTGACCAGCGCCGAGGGAGGACGCGTGTTAAAAGCTCCTGCGATTGTGCAATCGACGATTGCGACACGTCTTCCGGTGAAAGGTCAGTCACTGACACGTCATTTCCAAATTGTGCAATCGCTGATTGTGACATCCATTGAAACCACTTTCAAAGGTCATCCCCTCTCAAGACAATTCACTCCGAGGGTATGAGTCATCAGGCCTCTTTCGCAATTGGCCGAGGCCTCTTTCGAAAGAGGCATCCTCCCAAAAGAGGGGGGGGGGATCTACAGACCCTCCGAGACGCATCCGGTGCTGCGCCGCCTCACCAAACTCCCTCCCAAAAGAGGGAAATCCCCTCCCCAAAGAGGAAGCTTCCTCCTGCTCCGCACTGCTTCGCCTCCCCGATCTGCCGGTGAACCGGCCTTTTATAACTACTGCTAATCCTACCCCGTAAAAGAAAGCGGCCAGACGAACTGGATACTAAAAGTCCTAACATAGAGATGAGACGGGCTGGGGGTCTACGGTATTAAGTGCAATTCGGGCTCGGGCTTCAAACTATTAAAACATGTTCATAAAAACTTTGACATCAAAGGTAATCTTATTTTATTTTATTACTAAAGAGTGACTGCTAACGGGTGTCTGAAATCTTATTTCAAGTCTTGGGAAATGGGTTTCATACGCGGAAGTACTGTACAGTGAAATGCGACAGTGCTGTTTATTATTGACCACCTCATCCGTTAAATCTATCAGACTAGGCGTTGGAAATGTGTGGAATGCATTTCGATCGGTTGGCTAACACTTAAAGTACAAAGAACTGAAAAATAACGGCAGTGTGTCTCAGACGTTGTCTAGCTAAGAGTGGACGAAAAGAGTTTATCTGTTGAGAATTAGGACTAGGTGAGTGAGGACTGGAGAGATATCACTTTAGTGTCTATTCCAGCTAAAATTTTCGTTCTTTAATCTGTTAGGGTCAACAGATTAAAGAACGAGATTGAGGAGCCAGCAGAATTTCGAAGTGGCGCTGAAACCACTCAACGTATTTTCACTTTGAGAAACATCATTGAGCATAATGCACCTCCCTATTTAAATTTCGCCTATTTCAGAAAAGCACTGGATGCCACCGACATGTTATGGAAGATACTTTGGGATCCCACAAAAAATGATTGACATCGAAACAGCAGCTGCTCTGTTGGAAGTCAATGGGCAGAGTCTTTTCCAAATCAATTCAGGTGTAGAAAGCAGGGATGTGTGATGTCAGGTTCACGATTTAATGTGGTTATTGAGTGGATCATGAGAAAGAAACAGCAAGAGAAGAGGCATTGGGGTGGACATTTTAGAAGATTTGTTCTTTTGGGCTCTACAACAGAAAGCGAATGGTCTCAACAAGGCTCAAGAACGAACGAATGAAAAGACTTCTGAAAATGTAAAACTAGATGGTGAACCCACTGAAGATGTAAATAGATTTACTTACCTTGGAGTACTGGTGAACAAGGAGGGTGCGGAACAGATGAAGGATTGCAAAAGCTCAGAATTGTTTTAGAAAACTAAATAAAGTATGGGGAGCTACTACTAACCTTAATTTAAAAACCAAAATCAACCTTTTTAATTCCTTAGTGAAGCGCGCTTTATTGGAGCCGAAACATGGAAATTAACAAAGGGCCAATGCAACACGTTGAATGCCTGGGGAAAATTTTGGCCTTATACTATGACTAATACCGAACTCTACAAGAGTACTGGGCAGAAATCAATAGAGATGGATGTAAGCAACCGTAGATGGGACTGGCCATGTCTCAAGCCATCCCTGCTGTGGCACTTCCTTGGGCGCCCGAAGAAAAAGGATTTCGGGATCGACCCAAGCTAACTTAGAGGAGACTTGCATAAAGCAAAAAGGAAACCTAATAGGATGGGCGAGCTGGTCAGAAGCAAGGACTGCGGCACAGGATCGACCACTAGGCACGATGAGTGATGATATCTATTGTACTCTCTATATATTGTATTCCTACTTGGCTGTTTTATTGCTTTGTTTAAATAACTTTCACATTGTTTACACTCGGGTCCTAAACTGTCTCTGGGATGCTGTAAGGCTGCTAGACTGGTTGAACGTGTGTGGCCCAGTTTTGCATTCCTAGTTTTGCAATAAAAGCAAATCTCTTTTATTGCAAAACTAGGAATGAAATATTCCAGAAATTGATTTGTATCGAAATATAGACAAACTACTTGCAAAAGTGGAGAGTATTAATTTTGCTACTACAAACAACCCTATTGATACTAGTTCTTCTATTTTCATTTTATGTTATTCTAAAGCTTCAGCGCTCAGAGTCGTTGCTGATGCATTATTTGTGCTTGATATTTAAACTGAATTGTTCAATTTTACAAGTGGACATTTTTAAAAATTAAGTGGGATCTATTTCGTTTTCGGGCTTTGTGGTAAGCAGTTCGGGCTCTCTAAATTGAGCAAATAAAAAAAGTAGTCGAGACTTAGCGAAAAAAAAAATTCCATAATCCCCCCCCCCTTTTTTTTCCCCAAAACTCTCGTTCTAACTCGTATAGGTTTAATTCCGGAAAGCTGAAACGGGTGGGTCATTTCTAGTAGCAGCCAATAGGGGGAAAGTTTGATCGCACGCTCCATACGAACGATAGCTCCAACTCCAATCAAAGGACAACGTCAGTGTCAGCCCCGTCGTCTTTCGAACTTCATGCGAGTCCATCTCATTTGGAATTTTTATATTGGAAGGAATTCTCGCTGAGCAGCAGGGGTGAATAATAATACTATACGGGTCTGTTTCCATTTTATATCCAAGAGAGCTCACTCGAGTGCTTTTTAAGTGAAAGCAAGGGATGCTGACCAAAATAAATAAATACATTAATTCATTAAAGAGATTTAAATGAAATTGATATTTCACATCCATTCATAAATGCAAAATAAGACTTTATCTCAGAGTCACTTTGTTCGAGTTAAGAACACCTTCTCAAAGGAACCACGTTCTGTAGACTCATTTACATATGAGAATCACAAGATAAATCCTATTGATCCAGAAGGTAGATTCAAAAAACAATACAGTTATATTTTTATAACGAGTCCGTTATCCTATTTTCAAAGAAAACAAGTCCTTTGGGTCGCAAATGCGAATCCTTCTCTTGTTTCGGGGAAACGGGTGCGCCCCTTTCCAAAATGTACATAGCCACCGAGTTTGGGACCCGAAACGGATAGAATCCAGTTCTACATCCAAGTCAAAAATCTGACTTGGGTCATGGACGACTTGAGCAAAACAATGGTACTCGACATCAAGATGGATTGGCATTCCCCGAATAAGCCCGTCTATTGAAATAGATGTGGTTATAAAATATTTGAGTTGATACACTTTTGGGGGGACCGCTATCCAAGAGTGACTAGAGTAGCATTTCCACGAAAAAGGAGAAGTCTCTTTTATAGGTCGAAAAAGTGTCGGAAATGATTGATATTCGTGGGAGGTCATTTTGAATGTTGGCGATATTGACGCCAAGTTAGCGAAAATGAATTCATTATTAAAATATTTTAATATATGGACTGAGGATTTTATCAATACTGTTAATTTGGAGTTGCGTGAAATAGAAGTGAATTGGGTACTCAAGTTTTCGGCCGCCAATTCAACGTTCAAAAGAAAACACTGTGCCGGGTTATACGAAGTTTTTAAATTATTTTCTGGAGTTCATGGGCGGTGATGGGACCCTTCAACAATCGAAATCTTAGCAAGTGTTGGTGGCTTTTCGACGACGTTTTTGTGGGGCAAGAAGGTTCTTGGAAAGGGCCAGCCAGAAAGGGGTCCTCATTCTTCCGAGTAGGACGCCATTTCCAATAACTACTTTTGGAGTCTGCTTTACTATCGTATTATTAAGGTTTTTCTGACCGTCGAAAAAAGAGCTGTAATGTCAATAATGATCTTCAACTTTTGTAAATGGAACATGACATTTCTTCAATGGTAAAACAATTCCAAATAAATGCAATTCATTTTATGGAACGTTAATTTTCCCTCGTTAAAAATCTTTTCAAACACATTTGACTGTAAGGAAGACACCACTGAAGATAATAGTATCTATGGACCGGTTTCGTGCTTTTTATGCACTCATCAGCATGGAATAACCGTTAACACCAACGGCAGCAGGAAAAAGCGATTGGCCGCAATTTTAAGAACTTCAGGGGTACAATTTACTGTTTTTTTTTTGTTTTGTAAAATAGCGAAAAATATAGGTTAATAATTGGTATAAAAGCTATTTATATTACAGTTTTAGCAAAATACATATACGCAGAAGATAAAAAAAAATATATAAATAAACTCTAAATATAACACATTTAACAAATAGTATAAGTATTCGTGCTAATAAAGCAAGTTTCACAACAAAAATCCTTTTATCAGAATGTTTGCATCATAATTGAGTTTCTACTTTCTCTACATGCCATTTGCAATCAAAAATTCGAATTCGAGTTTTCGATGCCCATTTCAAGCATCCTTGAACGCTTTGGATGTTTGTGTGTCTGTGTCCACGAGTCAGTGGAAGAGATATTTCACAAACGAATAGTGTTATGAACGAAATTGGGTACAAATAATATGATAAGTTAATACTGGAAGTCAATCGATTTTAAATGCAATCGACTGTTCGGAAGACCCCCCCCCCTTCCCCAAATTATCCAATAACATTTTGAAAAGGTCATTAAAAATCAGAAGCTTTAATAATGTTACGTAAGTTATTATTTCTTATTTAATATTTGATTAGAAAGCGAATGACACACTTTAGAAATCTAGCATAAACCGTTCTCCAGATAGTGTCCTTTTTTCTAATAAATTTATCAAAAGCATTACATAAAATAAAAAAATAAATCTGATTACAAACCCAAATTCTATATTTAGAGGTAAAGGTAGTAATAGGAGTGTTCATACAGCACACATGATCTAGCGGTGTATGGTTCGGTTGCGAATGGCAGGCGACAGACGTGTTTGTGTTTCTTCAATTCTAAAAACTTTGAAAAGTACATATTTTGCTTTTAATCACAGTATTAATTTGCTCCAGTTGCTAATGAATAGGATACAGTATGTTTTAAAGGTTGTTTTTATGTAGATAATGTGTCATTTCGAAAGTAGCAAAGAGCGGTTATGGTTTTTTCAATTCCAATGCTTGTAAAATGAGCCCCAAACATTAAGGGGCTCATATTCCATACGCTTCTACTGTTTATTTTTTGTTTTGTTTCAGATGCCACGAAAAATGCTAGTCCAAACAATAAAAACTGGATATGGTTAAAGCAATTAAGGCTGTTAGAAATGGCTTCCAAAACGTTTCTCGTTCCCAGACCTGCTTGCTCTTCAAAGCCAACAAAAGGTTATCCTTATCCTAGAACTCTCACACAAAACACATAGATATCGGGAATCTTGCGAGAGAAAACTTCATATCTATGTAAGTGTATATTACATAGTTAAGCTATGTAAGCTACAACCGCTTGACAAAACATTTTTTCAAGCTTTAAAACACCATTGCAGTGGAAACATACGCCAATGAATGTGTTATGGTGAGAGACTATGACATTGCTGAACTGCAAGAAAAAACGACAGAGTTTTTACAGCAAAATTTACTGTATTTATTAGAAAATATATCTGCTAAAATGTTAACAGGAAAGTTACTGTAAAATATTTAGCGCCATCTGTCGGTGAAATTGAGCGATCTTCGGAATCGTCACGGGACGAGCGCTATTGGCTATCTAAACAAGGTTGGTCTTTATTTAATTTCCATTTATCAATAAAGTATTTATTTGTTTATATTGAATTTTAATTTCCTTAAACATACATTAGCTAGTGTTTGAGAATTACTTTAAAGTACATTAGCACTGCTGTTTTATAAAAGCAGGTACAAATTAGTAGCCTTAGTATAAGAATTATATTTTAGGTTTGTTAATGCCTATTTTTAAATGAATTTTAACTAAATTTAATTTCATATGTGTTGCATGGCTATTTTATGAATTATAAGGTTTTATATAAATGTGGTTATGTTTAAAATAAGCATAAAGTATAATATTTTTTATATAATCAAATTAGGTACTATTGACCGTATACTACTGTCAAATTTATATTGAAATGAGGGAATCTCAAACTCTCCCCCCCCCCCCCCGAAAAATAAATACGCCCTTGCTAGTAGTTGTTAATTCACAGATATTAAATGCTCACAGACATTGCTTTGCTCAACTGTACAAGGCAGTAAAATTATTCTGTTCTAAATGTAAACAAACAGCTATATTACAGTTTAGTTCTTTTCACCTTCTTGGAAGTCAGTGCTGCATACAGCTTATGAAACCAAAGAACCAATGCAAATAATCGCATAGGGATTTATAGGGACAGCATACAAGTTTATTTTGTACGAGAAAATATCTGGTTTTACCCGGATTATTTAAAGCATGGAATAATTGAATTCATTGTTTTTCAAAAGGCATCCCCTCCATGCGCTTTGATAAAACATTTAAATGTTATCTCAGAGAATCTTCATCAAAACTGTGCCATATTATAGCGTAAACTCGTGTTCAGTGGCCAAGAGTTATAAAATAATTTGGGGAGACAGAAAACCAGAACCCAAATTCGCAAATAAAGTTTTATGCTATGTACTTTAGCTAGGTCGCAACTAAGATATAGTAAACCTCTGTTTATTTTGGTTAAAAGTATGTATGTAAAACATTAGCTCATTTGATAATACTGGGCTTATTTTAATTTTTCCCAGTGAAGATGAAATATTACAAGAATGGTTATTATCTTATCAATGCATTTAAATAAAAATTGCATATTGAATACCTATTTTCGTAACAGATTTATAAATCATTATTTTAGATGTCCTTAAATGTTTATTCGATTTCTTAAAATAAATGTCCAAACAATTGAGGGACTTCTCTGTGGTCTATTCACTTCAAATATTAATTGGTCAAAACATTGTTAATCAGTTAAATCGAAGGGCTACTTAAGTTTATTGAAAAAACTTTGTATGAATTTGTTCGAAAGGTATCGAGTCTACATGAAGAGATCATTGAGAAAACGTTTGACTCGCATTCAGGAATGCTCGTAATGATCATTTCTGAATATTTCGATGAATGTTTTCAAGTTGAACATTCATCCAAATCGGAGAGTCAAATTTTTAGCTCGCACTCCTATACATATATTATGTGTTATAGAAAAAGTAGAAAAAAAGGAAATCACTCTAGGTTCTGTGGAGAATCACTACCTTGAATCCGCATACACAAGCGAGAATTAGTTTTCTGAAGTCGTCATTGTGTGATAAACTATTTCATCGAGTAAAATACTATTGTAATGTGCGTCCAAATTTGATTAATTTATTGGATAAGACACCTTAAATCTAAAGGGATATGGTATTTTAGAAGTTAATCTGTTTCCTTGAAGATGATATCAATTTGCGATGCCTCAATTCAGCCGTTGTTTCGAAACAGGAAGGAGGTAGTGTTTAAAAAAATTCTAATTTCCTGAACCCTGTTTTTATTATATTACTAGCAGCATACCCATTCTTCATACGGAGTATATAATATAAACCCCCCCCCCCCTTAAAATTCCCCTAACAAAACACCATTAACTTCGCTGATTTAGTGCAATTTTATCAATTTCAAAATATTTTTATGGATTTACAAACATTTCTATCAATTTGGCGACATTTTAACAATTCACTAAATGTTTCACTAAGGTAGGACACTTGGACTGACAGACAAATGCTACCGAAACATAATTTCAGTACTCTCTTCTAACAAAATAAAATTCATTTCATTGATTTAGCATCGTTTTCATCCATTTGGCAACGTTTAAGAAAAGTTGCTAAGTTAGCGATATCCCATCAAATTCGTAGATCTGAATTTGCAGATCTGAAGAATAAAACATCCTGATCCTGTTTGTATATACTAAAGGAAAACACTAAAATTGTATTAGAAGATATACCCATTTAACTCTTATTTTGTATCAACAATCGGCTAAATGAATTTATTGACTAAACACACTATATAAGCTTGAAAACTCTTTGCCAAAATAAATGAAAGTTATGTACGCAGTTCGTAATTAATATAATTAAAAGAAAAATCAAACCGTTCATTTATAAAATATATTTTTATATCCATTTAATTATTATTCAAATCGAAAAAATAATAATAAAAATTAACAAAAACACATTTGATTCTATTGCGTTACTGAGCAACATGATATAAAGAATCCTCCTCATAAAATGCTGATAATTAAATAACCATTTTGATTTCTTAATACTTTTTACTGTTGAGTAAGAGCCTGTGAAAAATAAACCATGGTGATTGGATTTCCATTTAAATTCAAACGTGACTGATAAGTGCAATAAACTCTAACGAAAGTAAACAGATCAAGATGTAAGATGAGTTGTATAAAAATTGCTGAATTTCTTTAACGCAAAATTATCTAGCTCTGGAGTCTGCAATATAGCTCATATGAATGAAACATTCATTGATTTTACATAGAGAAGTAGACTATTCTATTTCATTTTTCGATGAATATTTAAGCATGGAGTTACACAGTACTTTTACCTCCATGATTTTAAATTTTTAAATAAAATAAATTATTGTAGTATTGTGATCATTTTAAAAATATCGCCGCTGAATGAAAGGAATGGAAAAAAGTTTGTGAATTAAAATTTCACTGCTTTTATAGAGAGAGCCAGGCGATTTATATTTCGATGACGTTATTTGAGTAAAACTCATTTATTTTTCATGAAGTTTTCAAATATAATAAATTGTATCTGTTTAAAAATATCACTGCTGAATGTATCGCATTTTAGAGATGTTTAAATGGCATTGCATTTCAGTTGGAAGCTGTTTCATAATCAATGGTTTATGCACGATTGATCTTTCTTGTTTTTGAATGGAGTCAAGAATGCCGTTGCTACTATTAAAGAATAAAATGGACGCGGACAGGCTCTGATGTAGAGTCGTCCAATCCATTGGTTTCAAACTCATTCAATGTGTTTTGAAACGCTCTGCGATCTGCATTGGGTCAAAATGCACATCGAGCAAACCGCGCGCGCAGTAGGCGAAAAAGGACGCGCACCCGTAAGCCAGAGACGGGCCACCGAAGATAAAAAGAGAGGCACCCGCAATAATGCTTGAAAGGAGACGACGATATCTTTAACACGCATGCGATTCTATTGCCCTCTCCGATCAATGGGGTCTGGCGCACCGCACGAATGAGAGATCACCCCCTCCCCTCCCCTCCTACATATTTTACGGAGATCGACTGCTGCCGAGTGATTATGTTGCTGCAAGAGTTTTTGCAGCCGGGCTCTTAATGGCCTATTGATTACTGAAGAGTTAACTGCTTTTCACCGCTGGGCGAAGGAGGGACGCTTTTTAGGGTGTGATTGAACGAGGGCACCTCATGAAAGTTAAGTAGATAATGCCCCCCGCCATGTCCATACAAAAAACACTCAGAAATTTCTTGGGCTTATTTCCATTCGGGGGATGGCAACGCATCTCTCTTTTCTTCGTTCCATTCGATCCGCCGCCTCCAAAGGATGGTGTTTGCCGGGAAGGCAGACAAAAGGAGGAAAGACGCGACGCGTGCGGTTTCAGTCAGACTGGATGTCAGCGGAGCATTTCGAAGCCAATAGGTTGCAGTAACAGTCACGGGGACATAAGAAAACAATGAACGCCGTTCTATTCTCATCCGTTTGGATGGGCCGCGGTTACTTTGCAATATTTCATTTCAAGGACATCGGACCGTTTGGACTGTCATCGAGATCCCTACCACCCGATTCGGAACCTCCCGTTCAAAATTCTCGATCCAGTACGCGACATCAATCGGGCTCGTTCCTCTTGGAACGACCGACAAAACGCTCTTTCTTCACAGCTAGTGAAGGTCTCATTTTAAGTAGAAAACAAGTTTTCGTAACCGAATATAAACATGATCTTTGCTACTTCCATTTCTAAACACTCAACTGAGTTATATATTTAAAAAATATATATATATGGGAGTCGTGAGGCATCAGCCGCGAGTAAGGAATGCATCTAACGTATATCATCTTGCCTTTTCTCCGAAGAAATTCGTTCTAAATGTTATTCCTATACGTGGATGGTTCGTACGAAGCTAAAGGCCAGTGGCAAAGTATGTGGGTCCACTCAAACGAATCGGTTGAATGGAATGGATTATGATTGGACGAATATTGGAGGCACTATTTCAAAAGACTTTCGCAATGTGTTTTGAGAAGAGTCGTCGTCGAGGAATCTGCTTCACCCGAAGTTACGAGTCGTCACTGTTTTTCTAGGCGTCGAGGACCCATACATAACTCGTTTTTAATGTCCACAGACACGCCGTCAAGAATAATCCGACGTTTAATCTTTTTCTCCTTCATACTTTGCTTTGTCTTCGCCCACGTATCCTCCCAACCGACGGATCGCTGCTGCCGCCTGGCGGCCGATGTCGAGAGTTTGTTATTTGAGTGCCGGATCTGGATACTCGCAAAACGAGCCCGGTAAGCAGAATTAAATCCACTACAAAACATAACGCCTGTCGAAACTTCATCCACCTTTTATATTCTGTCCTGCCGACGGCCACTCTCGGCGGGTGAAAAATATTTCGATGACGTGACTCCTAATACATGTTGCTGGGAAAGCGAGTCAGGTGGAAGAAAACGTAGAACAGTACAGACACACACCCAAGATCACTTCAAAACGATTATGAATGCTGTGCGCATCATTTTGTGTGGTCAAATTATATAATCCAGAAGAAAACAAAGTCGGCTCATTATGGATGGAGATATCTGTATTATAATTAAAGTGAAGCACGTTCAGCGTTGGACGATACAATAGACACAGAGAAAAGGGTTCAAATAGCGGCCGAGGGTGGCTTCCCCAGAAACCTGAGATAGGATCTTTTATATTTTCAATTTCAAGTATCGACGAGAATATTAGAATCCTAAAGAAATTGGGATGGTTTCTACAATAACGACAAATCAATGTCACGTGACTGTGATTCATGTGGAACTCGATAAGTTAGGGCCTCATACATTTGAATCACCCTGTCTAGTTAAATAAAAAGGCATTTTAGGGTGCAATTTCTTTAAAAAATGAAACCACGGTTGAAAAGGGTTAAAAGAAAATGACACGACTCTAAGACAACTGCAAACCTAATGTCGCAGTCCATTAAGATTGTCTGGACACATTGGGTGTATTTTTTATAATTATACTATGTAGTGAGTGACCAGCACTTATGTTTCAAAATGGAAGTCTGATGTTGGCCATAGCAACACCACTTTTACTTTCCCACGAGAAAGAATGTTTTAAAGAATGCAGCTGCACAATTGTACAAAGATTTCTGGAAAAGGAAATGCAGAGGTTCGCACAGTAAGAAGGACCTGTGCCAATATTCGCACACAAAGAGGTCGAATTCAGTTGCCCTGAATATAATAGCGAATCCATACGAATACTGCAAAAGTACCAATTAACTGTCAACTCACACTATTTAATACGTTTTCTCCTGCTGCACAAGGACAAGGCAGAGAAAGGAAAGTATAGCACAGTTTTGCTTCTTTTTTCTTCTTCGAGGAACGCTGAGACTGCACAAAATTCCAGGGAGTGCTGCACTGGATCATGCGGCGCAAGGTTACAGAGAAGAACATGAACCCTATCACGCCAGTATTAGTGGGCAAGATAGCATAGGGTACAGTACTGGTACTAAAGAACTTTCTCAGATGCGATGGATCCTTAGGGTGGTCATCCTGAGATTTTTGATGGCGAAATTTTCACGCACTTGGCATTTGGAACTCAACCTGATAGGAGGCTCCATGAGAGAGCTCTACCATCAGCGGCCATGCCCGTCGCTTCATAGATCGTCGGTATTTATGGATTTGCTGAATAACTGTTTAATGAGCAGCATGTAAAAGATGTCGACAGAATTAAGTGCGAGTAAGCTTCTTGATGTATTAATATACAAAATTAGAACTATCTTTTGTTAGAGATTTGTACGAATAAGAGGTTTACAGAAGAGTGTACTGGAGTGCAACTTTGATGAATGAAGATGAAAATAAATTCGAACTTTCATTGAATTTTGTATACAGACGATGTTGATAGAACGGCGTCCATGTAAACACTGCATGAAGAATTCTGATACAAAAATAGATCAAATTGTGTACAGAAGATGCCCATGGAACTGCGAACAAAGGGATACGACTTGATCAATACATACAACACTAGATCGAACTTTCATCTAAATATGTGTGCCCAGCAGAGGACTTCCTGAACGAGGACGAATGCTAGTTCTATAAAAATAATAACTATCCGAGCTAAAGAACTGTAACAGAGTTTGTGCACAATGGATGTGGAATCTGCAGTGAACAATAGTGAGTATCAACAAATATGTGATTTCGTGGACTCGGGATTTTGAGTGCTTATGAAAAATAGGGATTGCAGAACCTGGTTGCGCCGGAAGACGCGCAAATGAAACATCCTCTAAAACAGAGTCATTTTAAGCTGAAATAGAATATTTATAGGAATGATTTCTTACAAAGCCTAACTACCTAATAAGGGTGATTCATTAAATTAATCTATAAAGTCCACAAGGGTTATAGTTGAAATAATTGCATCAAGTAATAATGAATTTTTTTTTTTAAATTTCATGAATAGTATTGAAGGTGTATTGAATTTATAATGGAATTATTAGTAGTGATACATGATTAAGTTGATACGATATGGAATTTAAAAATAGATATATTCCAAAATTGATAATTGCCCAAAGATATTTGTATAAAATGATGGTCACTCACTACATAGTGTAATTATAAAATATGTCCAGTCAATCTTAATGGACTGCGACACCTGCCAGAGTGCAAATTCCATTCATTCATTACGACTGGACTCGACTGTGATATTTCAGAAATCATCTTAGTAGACACATCTGATCCCATCTTCTGCCTTCGAACAGTATCCTCTCGAGCCTCCTCTCATCCAATGAACACTCTCTAGATCTGGCAAAGGCATTTCTGTACACAGCCTGCAGAAAATCCCTTTGCAATGGCTCATGAGTTACAACACCGTCGTTCCAAATGCTGCACGATGCGTTCTTCTTATCGCGTTGCAATAGCATGAGCGCTAGCAATTTGATTAATAACTCCTAAAACTACATTTTCATGCGGAATTTCGCGGCTGTAGCTCCATTTTGTTGAGGGGTGCCTCTGTTTCTTTGCAACAGAGTATACTGACATGAAAAAGAATCTCGGCATTAGGACGCGGTCTACACATTTATTTCGAGCCAACAACTAAACCAAAGGGGGCATGGTAGTAAATATGAGTCATACATAAGAGATCCTTCGAATCCATTCAATAATAGTTCATTTATTTTATTTTGTTAATGTTTAAAACATAGCAAGTGCCAGAAACGTCATTAAGAAGGAAAATCATTTAGACGCGCTTTATGGCAATATGTTACACATGTATTGAATACCGGAGGAAATACTTGCATCTCTACAGATAAAAAATTAACTACACTGTGGCTCCACTCGACTTTCTCATACCACCATTTTTTTTTTCTTTCAAATTTTACAAGACAAAAATTGAAAAACCGGTATCGTGAGTCCAAATGATTGCAACCATAGTGTGTTATCCTTTACTTTAAAGAGCTTCAAAAAACCTTTCGATACCCCAATGAAGTCAGGAACAAAAGAAAAATGTGTATCGCGGCTATTTATCGTAATAATGATTGAAACTATAAAGTCTCGTGATCCATGAGCATAAATAAACCATTTTATGCATGTTATGTCCAAGGTTGCCATGATAAAATAATATATAATTTCGAAGTTAAAAAAAATTCTATCTAGTTCTAGATCTTTTGATAACAAAGCCCGATATAAAGTTTCGCGAAAACCCAGTAATATCGTGTACGCAAGAAATGGACCACAGACAGGCAGATGGACATCACTCCAAAAATAGTCAAAACATGTTCAGGAGGTCTTAAAACATAAATTTGCATCCAAATTTCGACTTCGAAAATTTTCGTGAAAACAATACTTTCTCTGTACTATATTACATAGTATGAAAAAGTAAAAATAAGATTTTACTTTTTAGCAGATCATTAAGTAGCAGATCATAAGTCATTTTTGACTTGTTGCCAATAGAAACATCCCAGAAAACAGGCTCACACTGATCGTCAGTTGCATAAACTCACTGGGTTTAATTCCGTTGCTTCACTTTTTTTTCCAAATGAATTTGCGGAAAAATAGGGTCTGCATAATGTTATTTCTATGGGAGATTTGTTTTTAACACTTTACAACATTTATGACTTCGTTCATTCTGTCTGTCTGTCCTTTCGAACGATCACTGCCGTAAAAATGACTTTATCAAAATGAAATTTTAGTAGGTTGTTCAGACGGTCTGTAGGACTTATGGAAATATAAATGAATAATAACACCCAATTAGTTTTGGAATTAATCCGGATTGAAAAAATGAAATACATTGTACCCTATGGGACCTCATGTTTCAAATATTTTTTAAGCGAATTTAAAATTCACACATGGCTTCGAAAGTTTCAGGAAATATTCAAATGACCCCATAAAAAATATGAAAAAAGTTTCAGCAAAATATATTCGGTAGTTTTTTAAATAAAAATTAAAATAATAATGACACCCATATTATAGGAAGAGATCATGTGACTCACTTTAAAATAAAATAGGGTATCCATCTTGTGTCAAAATCGTGATTTTTAAAAGTTCTTTCTAATTTACAATGAGTGTTGTATCCGTCCTAAAACCGCTTTACTTTTTACTAAATTTCTGTGCATCTACATACTGAAACAACAAAATTACAATATATTTGAGTTTAAATGATCATTCAACTTTGATTAATTCTACATCGAAGCCTAATTTCACTTATGGAGAATGTAAGCACATAAAGATGTAGGATAAATTGTATAAGAATTGCTGAATTTCTTTAATACAAAATTATTTAGCTCTTTAAGTCGGAAATATATATGGCTGAATATATATGAAATATATATAGAAATAGGCTGGCCGCCAAAGGCGGCCAGTCATGCATAAAGCATGCATTATGAAACACTTTACAACTCAAATGCAATTTTATTTCATTTAATCTATAAGTGGCGCTGGGAAGCTATGTATATTATGCATTTCTATGACAAAAGTTCTAAAATATTTATTTAAACTGTCCATTTTGTAAAAATAAATGCAAAGTAGAACTGAAAAAATAAAAAATATCCTTAAGTATTCAAAATTATTTTACCTTCAATTTATTTTTATCTTCCTATATTATGTACTTTATCGCACAACTATAAGAAATATTGTTTAATGGTTCTCATCATGAGGGACCTCTTCATTTAAAAATAACCAAAATTATATATAATACACACTTTGTCAATAATTCTTAAAGCATTATGGCATTTTCAAGCGTTCTCCTTCTTTCGAACTCTACATTCAGCGGTGATGTTTTAAAAATTATCACAGTAATACAATAATTTATTTCACTTAGAAACTTAAAACTCCATAAAAAAAAAATGAAGTTTAAACAAATGACGTCATCGAAATATAAATCCTCTAGCTCTCTATGTAAAAGCAGGGACTATTTCATTCATACACTTTTATTCCAGACTCCAGAGCTCAATAATTTTGCGTGAAAAAAAATCCAGTCATTGTTATACAACTTATCTTATTACTTGTTTACATTCTGGCTGCGTTGTAGAAATAATCAAAGTTGGATCCTTTAAACTCAAAAATAGTGTCATTACGTTGGCGCAGACTATAGATGCACAGAAAATACGCAAAAATAAAGCGATTTTAGGACGGATGCAACACTCAATATAAATTTAAAAGAATTTTTAAAATCACGATTTTGACACTGGTGAAAAAGATGGACGCCCTATTTATTTTGAAGTGGGTCAAGTGATCTCATCCTATTATACGGGTACTATTTTTATTTTTATTTAAAATCTATCCAACCTATTTTGCTCACAATTTTTTTTTTTTTTTCATATATTTTAAGGAATCATTGGAATATTTCCTAAAATGTTCGAAGCCATTTGCGAATTTTAACTTCGCTTAAAAAATGTTTGAAAAATGAGATGCCATAGGGTTGAATGTATTTAATTTCTTCAACCCGGTTTCGATCCAAAACTAATTGGGCGATATTATTCATTGACATTATTCATTGATATTATTCGATGACATCCCCATAGAGCGGCTCAACAACATGCTAAAATTTCATTTTGATAAAGTGATTTTCACGGCAGTGATCGTGCGAACAGACAGACAGAATGAACAGAGTCATAAACACCTTTCAACTATGTTGTAAAGCTCCCTTCCCTTTTCCTTCCAAACCTTCGAGAATCTAGCTCTTTGTTCCAAACGTCATTTTTCCCCACAACCCCAAGTTACCTCTTGCAAAGCGACTTTTCCCATTTCAAGAATAATGATACATTCACTCGAGTGAAAAGAGCATCATTAAAATGGGGGCCTATAGGAACGAGACGCATCCATCGAAAATGGGTGTCTCTTATTTGTACACAAACCTTTCCAAACATGAAAGCAGTCGATGTCAATGGCAGGTTTGGCGCCATCTGGTGGCAGCAGCAGAGTACGACTCCTCTGGAAAATCAAAGCAGTGGAATCCTCCTGACTGGATTTCAAGGCTCATCCAAACTTGCGCGTATTCGCGAATGTACAGTCAATCGTTGCTTCAAAGAAATAGTAGGAACGACCATCGAGAGATCCTGCCATTTTTACTTTCCCACAATCCGTGGTACTGCATAGGGAAAGTTTTAATATCGCGTCAAAAGGCGCAGTTTTGGACACATTCCGGAATACGAAAAAAGTACTTTTTAGTGTCGTTGTCTGTCTGAATCCACTTTAACTGAAGAACATTTCACAAAAGTGCGCCACGTGTAGGTTACTATAGGTCTGGGTGCGATTCGGAATCAAAGATTCTGCATATTTTTACAAAATGGCCCGCAAAAATCTCTTCGTCCAGGTGAAAACAATTCGCCTAACATCTCCCAACAACAGAGAAATCCAATAAGGACAGAGTGGAAGGCTCTAGGGCGTCGTCAGCAGGGGTGCACGTTCCCACGAAATCGGGTCTCTGGAGTAGCAGCCTCAATTTGGTCTCGGGGTTCCAAAAGCAAAAACAGTAATGACGCGCACATGGACAACACAGCATAGACTTTTTTTCAGTAGACCCTTCGTCCGTTGCCAACCCACCCTAAGCCTGAGTGGACAGAAGTGGACATGGCGACTTCTGTCCCCATTAACCTCACACGAAATTCCGTATCATCATCATTCAGTGCGATTTCAAAATTTTTGAATTTATATTTAATATTGCATTTTTAACACTTTACAACATAGTTGAAACGTGTTTATGATTTGGTTCATTCTGTCTGTCTGTCCGTTAGCACGATTACTGCCGTAAAAATGACTTTATCAAAATGAAATTTTAGCAGGTTGTTCAGACGGTCTGAGGGATTTACGGAATAAAATTGAATAATATCACCCAATTAGTTTTGGATTGAACCCTATGAGGCCTCATGTTTCAAACAGTTTTTAAGCTAATTTAAAATTCACACATGGCTTCGAAAGTTTTCGGAAATATACAAATCATCCAATAAAAAATATAAAAAGAATCCGCAAAATATATTCGGTAGTTTTTTAATAAAAATTAAAATAATATAATGAAACCCATATCATACAAAGAGATCACGTGACCCACTTCAAAATAAAATAGTGCATCCATCTTGTGTCAAAATCACGATTTTTAAAGTTCTCTTTAATTTATATTGAGTGTTGTATCCGTCCTAAAACCGCTTTATTTTTGCTTAATTTCTGTGCATGTATATTCTCAAATAGCGCAATTACAATATATTTGAGTTTAAATGATTAATGCCATCCATCTACTGTCAAAATCGTGATTTTTAAAGTACTTTTTAATTTATATTCAGTGTTGCATTCGTCCTAAAACCGCTTTATTTTTTACTTTTCTCTGTGCATCTATATACTGCGACAACGCAATTACAATATGTGTGAGTTTAAATGATCATCCAACTTTGATTATTTCTACAACGAAACCTGATTTTTACATATGGAAAATGTAAACAGATCAAGATGTAAGATGAGTTGTATAAGAATTGCTGAATTTCTTTAACGCAAAATTATCTAGCTCTGGAGTCTGCAATATAGCTGATATGAATAAAACATTTATTGATTTTACACAGAGAAGTAGACGATTCTATTTCATTTTTTGGTGAATATTTAAGCATGGAGTTATACAGTACTTTTACCTACATGATTTCAAGTTTTTAAGTAAAATAAATTATTGCAGTATTATGATAATTTTCGCAAGCAAGATCAATCATGCATAAAGCATTGATTATGAAACACTTTCCAACTGCAATGCAATTTTATTTACACATCTCTAAAATGCGATACATTCAACGGTATTATTTAAAAAATTATCACAATAATACAATAATTTATTATACTTGAAAACTTCATCGAAAAAAATGAACTTTATTCAAATGACGTCAATGAAATATAATGAAATATAAATCGCCTGGTTCTCTATGTAAAAGCAGTAAATATTTCATGCATACACTTTTATTCCATTCCTTTCACTCATGACAATATGTCTGCTATAAAATCGTCTGCTTCTCTATGTAAAATCAATGAATGTTTCATTCATATCGGCTATATTTCCGACTCAAAGAGCTAAATAATTTTATATTAAAGAAAATTCAGCAATTCTTATACAACTCATCCTATATCTTTATGTGTTTACATTCTCCATAAGTGAAAATTAGGCTTCGGTGTAGAAATAATCAAATTTGGATGATCATTTAAACTCAAATATATTGCAATTGCGCTGTTTCAGAATGTAGATGCGCAGATATTAAGCAAAAATAAAGCGGTTTTAAGACACATACAACACTCAATATAAATTAGAAAGAACATTAAAAATCACGATTTTGACATAATATGGATGTCCTATTTTATTTTGAAATGGGTCACGTGTTCCCTTCATATAATATGGGTGCCATTATTTTTTTAATTTTTATTTTAAAAACTACCGAATATATTTTGCTGAAATTTTACGGAATGATTTGAATATTTCCCAAAACTTTCGAAGCCATTTGTGAATTTTATATTCGCTTAAAAAATGTTTGAAAAATGAGGTGCCATAGGGTTCAATGTATTTCATTTTTTCAACCCGGGTTCAATCGAAAACTAATTGGGTGATATTATTCATGTATATTCCCATAGGTCCCACAGACCGTCTGAAAAACATACTAAAATTTCATTTTGATAAAGTCATTTTTACGGCAGTTATCGTGCTGACAGACAGACAGAAGAACAAAGTCATAAACACTTTTCAACTATGTTGTAAAGTGTTAAAAATATCGCCGTTGAATAAAAGGAATAGAAAAAAGTTTATGAATGAAATATTAGCTGCTTTTATAGAGAGAGCCAGGCGATTTATATTTCGATGACGTTATTTGAATAAAGCTCATTTATTGTTTATGAAGTTTTCAAATATAATAAATTGTAGTGTTGTGGTAAATTTAAAATATCACAGCTGAATGTATCGTATTTTAGAGATGTGTAAATAAAATTGCATTGCAGTTGGAAAGTGTTTTATTTTCAATGCTTTATGCATGATTGATTTCTTGTTACTTTCCTTATATATACAATAATGCATAAAGAAAGTAATCTGACGGGGTCGAAAATTCGAATTTTCGACGGGAGAGCACGTTTCAAACATCCCTGAACATGAATCAGACGTTTTTGAGGTGATGCCTGTGTGTGTGTGAAAGTATGTGTATGTGAGTGCCAGTGAGTCTGTGAAGACAATAACTGACGAACGAATGGACCGATTCGAACGAAATTTGGTCCAAAAATTACAATCCGTGAATACTGAAAGTCTATTGTCTTTATGCGCAATCGAATGGTTCAAACCCCACCTCCGAAAATTCTCGAGTGAAATTTTGAAAAATTCATAAAATCAAAACCTCTAATAAAGTTACGCAAATAGACATTTCTTATGTAATTTTTCATTAGAAAACGATTACCAAATTTTAGAGCGCTAGCATGAACCGTTCTCGAGATATTGCGAATATTTCAAAAAAATTATATAAAATAAAAGAAATATTTCCTATTGAGAAATATGTTGACTTTTCATATGTAATATCATGCGATACATTGAGTGACATCATTCTTGTGGATCTAGCTCGTTCTATTCATGAAAAGATACTTTGAGTCATGCTTTTGTATTTGAACTCCAATAGTTATATATCTGCTATAAGAATAAATTATTTCTCCGTCCATAAAGCTTGGCGAGATTTTGGCGATGAATTGGGCGGAATGTCGCCAACTTGGAGACTTTTTAAATGTTGCCGAATGAATGAAAATCTCGCCCTATGGATGAAAATGACGTTCAATGAATGCAAATAACGACTATTTGACGAAAATGCAGTACCTTGGAAAAAATATAAGTATCTACTATAAGAATAACCTATTTTGTTTTTACTGTAAAAGTAGTACATTGCATTATACAAGGAAAGTGATGTGCTGCCCACATCAGATTTTTTTATTTTAAGCCCATTTTGGTATGAATGGGGCTATTCTAAAAACTAACGAGCCATTTAAAAGTGAATTTGAAGTTAAGAAGCAGAGTCACGATGAGGTAAGAACTCGAACCACAATGAGGTTTTCTACCTCGATCCTAACCATGGCGTTTCCTTTCGATTCCAGGGCGTCTGCTCAAATTCGAGCGAGAGGCCGTCTGCTGCGGTCTGGGAACGAAGCGTTTTATCCGTTTCGGTGATTAATGCGTTTGTAAATCAAATGGAAGGCTCTATAAAAATGGCGGATTTTTCTGATTCAGTAACTGATACGTGGGGGCTCGACAACAACGTATTTCGAAATTCAAACTCTTAAATTAGGTTTATATTCATCTCGAAGGGTCTATCTGCACGGATTCGGCCCTGTCCACGTTTTATTACTTTCGGGTCGGCTCAAAATAAATTAAAAAGCCGAAAGTAGATCCAAATTAAAACAAAAACATTTGTAACCACATGAAACAAAATTCTCAATGAGCGGGTCCCCTTTTTACTTTCCCTGCAATACATGGTAATGTATAGGGAAAGTATTGGAATCATGCCGAAAATCACAACTCGAGTTTTCGACGGATCTACGCGTTTCGAGACCTCTAGAATACGAAAAAACTATTTTTAGCGTGACGTCTGTGTGTGTGTCTGTCTGTCTGTGCAGATTTTGTATCCACTCTAACTAAAAAACTAATCGACCGATATTCATAAAATTTGGTAGGTAAGTCGCTTGTGGGTCACCCTGGTGATGATTAGATTTTGGTACGATTCGGAAAAAAATAACCTGCCTTTTTTTGCAAAATGGCACGCAAAAATCGCCAAAATCTAAAATAAAAAACTACGTATGCTCAAATATATCCATAAAATGCTTGTTTAATACGTAATGTTTAACGAAAAAAAGAATAAGACCAACCCCATTACACTAGGTCTAGCCGTTTTCGAGATATTTCAGTTTTTTCGTATTTTCTCTACGTTACCTTTGAAAAGCAGTCCAGTTATCAAATGAGAACGAAAATTGAATTAAAAGTGAATGAAATGTAATAAAAATAAAGAGAACGTGAATATAAGTCTGCAGGGAATGTCATGTGCTGCCCACCTCAGATTTTTACTTTCCCTGCAATACATGGTAATGTGTAGGGAAAGTATTGGAATCATGTCGAAAATCGCAACACGAGTTTTCGACGGATCTACACGTTTCGAGACCTCTAGTATACGAAAAAACCATTTTTAGCGTGACGTCTGTGTGTGTGCCTGTCTGTCTGTGCAGATTTTGTATCCACTCTAACTAAAAAACTAATGGGCCGAATTTCACAAAATTTGGTAGGTAAGTCACGTGTGAGCGAGTCTGGTGCTGATTAGTTTTGGGTACGATTCGGGATAAAAGAACCCGCCTTTTTTGCGAAATAGCTCGCAAAAGCTTGTATCCACTCTAACTAAAAAACTAATGAGCCGAATTTCACAAAATTCGGTAGATGAGTCACATGTGGGATACCCTGGTACTGATTAGATTTTGGTATGATTCGGAAAAAAATGACCTGCCTTTTTTTTGCAAAATGGCCCGCAAAAATCGTCTAAATCTAAACTAAAGAACTGGATGTACTCAAATATATCCTTTAAATGCTGATTTAATACGTAATTTTTAACGACGAAAAGAATAAGATCAACCCCATTGCACTAGGACTAGCCGGTCTCGAGATATTTTAGTTTTTCGTACTTTCCCTACGCCACCTTTGAAAATAAGTCCGGTTACCGAATGAGAACGAAAATTGAATTAAAAGTGAAATAAATTTAATTAAAATAAAGAGAACGTGAATATAAGTCTGCAGGGAAAGTCATGTGCTGCCCACATCAGATTTTTACTTTCCCTGCAATATATGGTAATGTATAGGGAAAGTATTGGAATCATGTCGAAAATCGCAACTCGAGTTTTCGACGGATCTACATGTTTCAAGACCTCTAGAATACGAAAAAACCATTTTTAGCGTGACGTCTGTGTGTGTGTCCGTCTGTCTGTATGTGTGTCTGTCTGTCCATGCAGATTGTGTATCCACTCTAACTCGAAAACTAATGGACCGAATTTTACAAAATTTGGTAGGTAAGTCACTTGTGGGCGAATCTGGTACTGATTAGTTTCGGGTATGATTCGTGATAACAGAACCCGCCTCTTTCGCGAAATGGCCCGCAAAAGCTTATATCCACTCTAGTTGGAAAAAAATGGACCGAATTTCACAAAAATCGGTTGATAAGTCACTTGTGGGATACCGTGGTGCTGATTAGATTTTGGTACGATTCGGAAAAAAATAACCTGCTTTTTTTTAGAAATGGCCCTCAAAAATCGTCAAAATCTAAAATAAATAACTATGTATACTCAAATATATCCATTAAATAATTGTTTTATACGTAATTTTTAACGATGAAAAGAATAAGACCAACGCCATTACACTAGGACTAGCCGTTCTCGACATATTTTCGTTTTTTTCTGTACGCCACCTTTGAAAATGAGTCCACTTACCAAATGAGAACGAAAATTGAATTAATAGTGAATTAAATTTAATTAAAATAAAGAGAACGTGTATATAAATCTGCAGGGAAAGTCAGGTGATGCCTACAACAGATTTTTACTTTCCCTGCAATACATGGTAAAGTATAAGGAAAGTATTGGAATCATGTCGAAAATCGCAACTCGAGTTTTCGACGGATCTACACGTTTCGAGACCTCTAGAATACGAAAAAACTATTTTTAGGGCGACGTCTGTCTGTGTGTCTGTGCAATGTATGTATCCACTCTAACTCAAAAACTAATGGACCGAATTTCATAAAATTTGGTAGGTAAGACCCTTGGGTGTGACCCTGGTGCTGATTAGTTTTGGGTACAATTCGGAAAAAAAGAACCCGCGTTTTTTTGCGAAAAGGTTCGCAAAAATCTCATTTTCACTCAAAATTTATTCACTCTAGCTGAAATACAAATTG
This sequence comes from Amaurobius ferox, assembly GCA_951213105.1. Classification (NCBI taxonomy): domain Eukaryota; kingdom Metazoa; phylum Arthropoda; class Arachnida; order Araneae; family Amaurobiidae; genus Amaurobius; species Amaurobius ferox. Next base: position 175,372,006 of record OX578134.1, on the reverse strand, counting down.
ACCAAATTTTACAAAATTTGGTAAATAAATCACATGTGGTATACTCTGGTGCTGATTAGATTTTGGTACGATTCCAAAAAAAAATCCTGCCGTTTTTTACGAAATGGTCCGCAAAAATCGCCAATATTTGAAAAAAGACTACATATGTTCAAATGTATCCATTAAATGCTTGTTGACGAGGAAAAGAATAAAAACAACTCTATTACTCTAGGACTAACCGTTCTCGAGATATTTGAAAATTTTCGCATTTTTTTATGCCGCCTTTGGAAAATTGTCCAATTACCGAATAAAATCAAAAATTGAATTAAAAATGCAAATTTAGTGTTATTTGGTTCAATTAAACTCAATCTAATGAATTATTAAAGAAATAAAGAACATATGAATTTGAGTCTGCAGGAAAAGTCATGTGCTGCCCATATCAGAATTTTACTTTCCCTGCAATACATGGTAATGTATAGGGAAAGTATTGGAATCATGTCAAAAATCACAACTCGAGTTTTCGAGGGATCTACATGTTTCGAGACCTCTAGAATACGAAAAAACTATTTTTAGCGTGACGTCTGTGTGTGTGTGTCTGTGCAGATTTTGTATCCAGTCTAACTAAAAAACTAATGGACCGAATTTCATACAATTTGGTAGGTAAGTCACTTGTGGGCGAATCTGGTGCTGATTAGCTTTGGGTACGATTCGGGATAAAAGAAGCCCTCTTTTTTGCGAAATGGCCGGCAAAAGCTTGCATCCACTCTAACTGAAAGACTAATGGATCGAATTTCATAAAATTCGGTAGATAAGTTAGTTGTGGGATACCCTGGTGCTGATTATATTTTGGTACGATTCGGAAAAAAAATAACCTGCTTTTTTTTGCAAAATGGTCTTCAAAAATCGTCAAAATCTAAAATAAAAAAACTACGTATGCTCAAATATATCCATTAATTGCTTGTTTTATACGTAATTTTTAACGAAGAAAAGAATAAAACCCACCCCATTACACTAAGATTAGCCGTTCTCGAGATTTTTTTTTTTTTTTTTTTTTTTTTTTTTTTTTTTTTTTTTTTTTTGTAATTTTTCTACGCCACCTTTGAAAGTAAGTCCAGTTATCAAACGCGAACGAAAATTGAATTAAAAATGAATTAAATTTAATTAAAATAAAGAGACCATAAATATAAGTCCGCAGGGAAAGTCATGTGCTGCCCACATTAGATTTTTTCATATTAAGTCATAGAAGTTTGTTCTGTGATGGGTCCATTAGAACAGCCGACACAGAAGAATAATAATTTCAAAAAGGAAATTAAAGATTCATGGATTCGAAATCAACAAACAGCTTCGCAACTTTCGGAACCGGTACCGGAAGAATCCGATGCAACACAAGGAACAAAATCGATTCTGTCCTGGACGCGGCAAAATAAATAGACGCCACATGGGATCCATGAATTGAACAAGGAAGGACGGCATTTCTGAGTAAACGCTCATTATCGTGGGTCATTTTCAAATCTATCGTAAAGATCTATGTACGATTCATATTCTGTGTACGATTTCTTCTGGAATTTGAATTTCAGTCAGCCGGGGGAAACTCTTGTATCCAGCTTTATTTTAATAACAATTATTTTGCAGCATGATCACTCTTTCAGGTAAGTGGCAACATGGTTAGTGACCATTTGGAATGAAAACGTTAAGTAGAAGGAAATATTTGGATTAGAGGGTCGAAAGTGAAATTCTTCGCATCATTTTGATGTGGATCTGTTTTTTATGTGTAACAGTTAGTTTGGGTTATAAACTGAGGGAAAAGATGGAATGCATATTAACAAATCTGAATACTTATAGGGTTTGGGCCGTGGAAGCCATTTCATAAGAAGTGGCTACGCCTCGCACCTAGGTACACTATTATCATTGGTGCAGTTAATTTAAAAAATATACATAAAGTATTAAAAATAGTTTTATGTTGCAAGAATAAATAGATTTCTAATGCAAGTTTAGAACTTTTGCATGACATGATTTGGCTTGCCGAAGTATACTAGTGTCGGTGCTTTTATTGATTCGGGTATCTGGCGTATGGCCAGTCAGCGAAAATGATTTGAGTTCTTATGTAACACAACTTGATATGGACAGACCTATCCATCGTCGTAAGCGAGAGAAAACCCCGACTCAATGCAATGTATAACACCGCAAAAGGGATGGCCAAAAATCTGGTTCCAGAAAAAGCTGAAATGGAAGCGGCAAATTGTCAAAAAACCCGCATTTCAAGCAGAAGACGAAAATTTGACGACAGTTCTGAAGGAACATGCAGCAGAAAATGAGGAGGGCGATGAGACGTCCGAGGAATCACTAGATGCCTTCAGATTCTGCGAGTGACACCGACTGTGCAGGATCCAATTGAAAAAGGAAGAAAAGAAATCAAAACATTGTTAAAATACCTAAAGCGAATCAGAAAAGTGTCTGCATCACAATGATACAACTTATGGGATTAGCATATTACCTCAATCCAAAACGATTGGAGGCTCAAAATGGCAATGTTTACTACTTACTTTTGGCATCCGTTTTGCAAATGACGATGTGGAATAATACAAATATTTTCGTTTATTTTTATTATCCATTGTGATTGGAGTCATCCAATTTTGTTTTACTTGTATTTTATCATTATCCTCTGTTAAAATTTCATAAAAGTGCAATTCGAGTGGTTCAATTTTCTACAGAATTCAATGAATGCTATGGGTTTTGTTTCTCAATACCATGCATTCATTTTATAATATACTAGCAGTATACCCGTTCTTCACACGGAATATATAATATAAAGAAATTAAAACTTGAATTATGTGCATATTCCTATAATACTTTAAATGACTTGGTTATTTTAAACATTTTATTAAAACATTTAATTTAATTCTCCTTAAAAGATGTATAAGAATCTCTGTTTTCGCTATACAAAATGATCTTCACAGGCAGATCTGAAGAAAAAAATACATCCTGGTCCATTTGTAAACAGTTACAAAAACTATTATTTAATTCTCACAAAGCGACGGGGATTATCAAGGAAATTGAACTTAATTTTGTAAAATATTGAATTTTCATAAATTGGGGAGTCATTTTCATTAATTTAGTATCATTTTATCAATTTGGCCACATTTTCATGAATTGGACGGCATTTCAAAAAGTCGCCAAATTTGTCAGAAAGTGGTAAGTTGGACTAAGACAAACGCTACCGAAACATCATTACAATACTATCATCTTTCAAAACGCAATTAATTCCATTGATTGGGTGTCATTTTTATCAAGTTGGCAACAGTTTTATCGATTGGGCAATATTTTCGTTCATTGGATGATGTTTGAGCAATTTGGTCACATTTTAAAAAGTCGCCAAATGTGTTGTCAAATAGAGTGAACTGACAGTCGAAAACTACCGAAACATTATTACAATACTATCCCTTTTCAAAACAAAACGAATTTCATTCATTTGGCATCATTTTTATCAATTGGGCAATATTTTTAGCGATTCGACACCATTTTCCTCAATTTCGCAACATTAAAAAAAAGCCCCCCAAATCTCTAGCCAAGCGTTACAGGGACGGACGGACGGAATCATTTATATTTTCGTAGATTAGAAGATTATACCCATGTATTAGAAGATGTACAATATCTGGATTTTAAAATGTTTCCCCAAAATGAAACAAATTGTGTAAGAATTTGAAAATATCAGTAATCTAAACTCGTTAAACCCAAATGCCGTAATGATATATATATATATGATCCAATGAAAAATGCAATCCCCCCAAAAAATGTATTTATAAATATATTTCTTTATTATTTAAATCGAAAAATATTTAATGGTGTAATAACTCATTGGGTTTAATTCCTTCTCTTAGCAACATGATGCATTTTACATATATATTTTAAAATATAAACTCGCTGGGCTTAATTCGTTTTGGACAAACCGTAGGTTTGTCTATCCCTTTTAGGAGTGGATTGTCCCGGAAGCGTTCCCCGTCAAACTATTCCGTCCCTATTTAATAGTATCTACACTCTGTTTTATTACAAGTAGAGAAGAGATGTAGATGATATTAAATAGATGGCCCTAGGTACAACACAGTCATTGTACCAATTTTTTTTTTTTTTTTTTTAAATTGAATATCTTGGAGAGATAGAAATCCACACTTAAACTGATTTCAGTGCAAGGGGAATAAAAGACCTAATGAGACAAAACTGTTTCGGTTACTGAAGGTTTACTTTAAGCGATATTATTAGTTTGAAAATGGTACAAAAGTGATTCTGAATGTTTCTAATTATCAAAGTTAAATAAATTCTATTTTTAAATTAAAATGCAATTCCGTCGATTTCTTTCCGATAAAAAGTATTCAATGAAAATGTATCCTTTAAAATATGGATAAGTCGAATTTGTATTTATATCTGCATTCTAAACATCTTACACTTCGATAAATACAAATTGGATAAAACGAATTATTGTCACAGAATTTATATATTCTAAAGATGTTAAACTCCTATTTAAAAATAATCATAACTATGGCATAATCCCAGAAAACAATATCTGTGTAGTACATGCAAGAATAGATATGAATAATGTTCAATCTCCGATTATTCAAGCAAAATGATAAATACGACTTTATAGCATTGCTCATTCTTAATGTGTACGTTCTGGATCGTAGATCCGACGAGGCCACATGCTGCAGTGCATTGGAAAAGATCCGACGAGGCCACATGCTGCAGTGCATTGGAAAAGATCCGACGAGGCCACATGCTGCAGTGCATTGGAAAAGATCCGACGAGGCCACATGCTGCAGTGCATTGGAAAAGATCCGACGAGGCCACATGCTGCAGTGCATTGGAAAAGATCCGACGAGGCCACATGCTGCAGTGCATTGGAAAAGATCCGACGAGGCCACATGCTGCAGTGCATTGGAAAAGATCCGACGAGGCCACATGCTGCAGTGCATTGGAAAAGATCCGACGAGGCCACATGCTGCAGTGCATTGGAAAAGATCCGACGAGGCCACATGCTGCAGTGCATTGGAAAAGATCCGACGAGGCCACATGCTGCAGTGCATTGGAAAAGATCCGACGAGGCCACATGCTGCAGTGCATTGGAAAAGATCCGACGAGGCCACATGCTGCAGTGCATTGGAAAAGATCCGACGAGGCCACATGCTGCAGTGCATTGGAAAAGATCCGACGAGGCCACATGCTGCAGTGCATTGGAAAAGATCCGACGAGGCCACATGCTGCAGTGCATTGGAAAAGATCCGACGAGGCCACATGCTGCAGTGCATTGGAAAAGATCCGACGAGGCCACATGCTGCAGTGCATTGGAAAAGATCCGACGAGGCCACATGCTGCAGTGCATTGGAAAAGATCCGACGAGGCCACATGCTGCAGTGCATTGGAAAAGATCCGACGAGGCCACATGCTGCAGTGCATTGGAAAAGATCCGACGAGGCCACATGCTGCAGTGCATTGGAAAAGATCCGACGAGGCCACATGCTGCAGTGCATTGGAAAAGATCCGACGAGGCCACATGCTGCAGTGCATTGGAAAAGATCCGACGAGGCCACATGCTGCAGTGCATTGGAAAAGATCCGACGAGGCCACATGCTGCAGTGCATTGGAAAAGATCCGACGAGGCCACATGCTGCAGTGCATTGGAAAAGATCCGACGAGGCCACATGCTGCAGTGCATTGGAAAAGATCCGACGAGGCCACATGCTGCAGTGCATTGGAAAAGATCCGACGAGGCCACATGCTGCAGTGCATTGGAAAAGATCCGACGAGGCCACATGCTGCAGTGCATTGGAAAAGATCCGACGAGGCCACATGCTGCAGTGCATTGGAAAAGATCCGACGAGGCCACATGCTGCAGTGCATTGGAAAAGATCCGACGAGGCCACATGCTGCAGTGCATTGGAAAAGATCCGACGAGGCCACATGCTGCAGTGCATTGGAAAAAAAGCGATTTGCAGGATGGGTTCAGCGAATTATTTTGAAACATTTTCCGACTCAAATAAGAGACCATTTCGCTGAATAAAAAGATACACCTGGCCGGACTGGCTAAATTATTTAAAATTAGATCCTCTAATCTCTCAGTAGCTATAGGCTTCTTCTCTTGCTTCTGCCGGCTCCAGTAACCGGGATTTTTTCAAATTGGGAGACTTGGGCTTTTACCACATTTTTCTCCCCATTGCAACGAGGCAGTAGTCGCTTTTTGGGGGAATTTTTAGTTTCTAAAAGTTCCTTACTTATTTCCATTTTGAATTTTTACTTTCCCTGCAATACATGGTAATGTATAGGGAAAGTATTGGAATCATGTCAAAAATCGCAACTCGAGTTTTCGACGGATCTACACGTTTCGAGACCTCTAGAATACGAAAAAACTATTTTTAGCGTGACGTCTGTGTGTGTGTCTGTGCAGATTTTGTATCCACTCTAACTAAACAACTAATGGACCGAATTTCATAAAATTTGGTAGGTAAGTCACTTGTGCACGAATCTGGTGCTGATTAGTTTTGGGTATAACTCGGGTTTAAAGAACCCGTCTTTTTTTGCGAAATGGCCTACAAAAGCTTGTATCCACTCTAACTGAAAAACTAATGGACCGAATTTCACAAAATTTGGTAGATAATTCGCTTGTAGGCCACCCTGGTGCTGATTAGATTTTGGTATAATTCGAAAAAAAATAACCTGCTTTTTTTTGCAAAATGGCCGCAAAAATCATCAAAATCTAAACTTAAGAACTACGTATGCTCAAATATAGCATATTAAATGCTTGTTTAATACGTCATTTTTAGCGAAAAAAAGAATAAGACCAATCCTATTACACTAGGACTAGCCGTTCTCGAGATATTTTAGTTTTTCGTATTTTTCCTACACCATTTTTGAAAATAAGTCCAGTTTTCAAATGAGAACGAAAATTGAATTAAAAGTGAATTAAATTTAATTTAAATAAATAGAACGTGAATATAAGTCTGCAGGGAAAGTCATGTGCTGCCCACATCAGATTTTTTTTTTATTGGAGGTAAAAAAGGGTTGTTCCAACTTGAATGAGGTTTAAGTACATTTTTTTTTTTTATCACAAGGGTGTATGGGTATTTAGGAAACATTTTGGAATGTTTTAATTGGAAGGGTGGCCTCTATCCAATTGTTAAGGAAGGGATAATAATGTCGTTTCCTCTCAACTCATTAATTGAATGTTAGTCATTTTACCGAGTTACGGTATTGTGGCATCCTCACTGCCTCGTGGATTGGAATTATAACATTTTCCCCTTTCGGGAAGAATTGAACGATTTCTTTGTAGAGCTGCTATATGAAACAGATTGAGTGTTCCATTTTGAATAGCGACATTTTTAATGTTATCCATTTAATTAAGCAACTCAGAATGGCCGACCGGCGTGGTTCCGCTTCTCGCCGGTCCTGAAGAAGGTGGCGCCCCGTCAACAGAGAGATCGCGTCGTGGCGGCAGCTTTCGAGCGCTTCTTATTGGATGCGGTATACCACAGACTATAGTATTCTGTGGGGTATACAAACAGCCAATACAAGCAGGAGCAGTCAACTCAATCGAAAACCAGTTTAGCGACCGCAAATGTGTCGAAAACGAGTTTTTCGTATTGACAATCATTGCATCGATTAACAGTCTTATTCTGTATTGATTACAAAGTTTCGGGCAATGAATATTTTCGCGCACTATTGTCCGACAGCGGTTATAATAAATAGCCTATTCTGTGAATAACATATATCATTTTTTCATTCACGCTTTGAGTTCGATATTTTAATGGCTAGTGCATTTTTGGATTCTTATGAATACACGTATACTGTGCCGAAGTTCTTTCTATATATTGAATCGTTGGCAGCACTTCCAATGACTGAGTACAGTCAGAAGCGTATTCTCGCTCATCATATGTTTGTCCGTCATTTATGTTTTTGATTGATTTGTCTTACTCGTGTTTGTCTGTTGAACCCCCCATCATTAAGCATCTTTAGAATCCCCAAGTTCGTGTAACTACCTAATGTTTTGAAACGAAATAAAATATCCCTATTTTACTGAGGAGTCAAACGTGATATCTTAAATATCGAAATGATAGCCCCTCTGCTCCGCAAACAAAGAGCTGCTTATTGTTCAGAACTTGAAATATAAGCATTTCCTTCCAATTCATCTCGAAAACTAGAGTAAAAGCAAATTATGAATGGCTTAATATTTCTGCCACCCACGATGTCTGTCTTTCAGAATTTCGAAAACAGATCGTGTAAAATAAGCGAAAACTCACAAAAACTTTTGGTTTTTGTAAATATTAAATTATTGAAATTATTTTTATATATTCATAATCTGTATCTTATTTTTGTCAAAGCAAATAAAAATTGTTTCCATTTTTATCTATAAAGTTTGGAGATATAAGCGTTCAAAGCGCTACCGATTTTGCCACTGCTACCCCAAGCATAGATGTTATTTACGCTAAACTAGGTGTCTTGTGATAAAAAGAAACAACAAAGATCCATCATGCATAAACATTCATTAGAAACACTTTCCAAATAAAATGCAATTTTACTTAAACGTCTCTAAAATGCGATACATTCATTCAACGGTGATATTTTTTAAATGATCACAATACTATAGCCATTTATTATACTTGAAAACATCATCGAAATATAAATCGCCTGCCTCTCTATGTAAATCATTCGTATCACTTATATTCCAGAGCTAAATAATTTTGTGTGAAAAAAAAATCAGCGAATCTTATCCAACTCATCTCACAATAGTTTGATTTGTTTACATTCTGCATAAAGTAAAATTAGGCTTCGTTGTAAAAATAATCCAAGTTCAGTGATCATTTACAATCAAAAATATTGTAATTGCGTAGGCACGGAATAACAATTAAATACACAGATAATATGCCAAAATAAAACGTTTTTATGACGAATGGAACACCCAATATACATTTAAAATCTTCTTAAATATCACGATCGTTTGTTTCGCACTGATATTTTGCATTTTCAAACGCCCTATTTTGTTTTGCAATGAGTCACGTGATATCTTTATACATCATTCTTCCAGCCCCAAACTAGTTGGGTCATATTGTGAATTTTTATTCCCATAGGTCCCACACACCGTCTCAACAACCTACTAAAATTTCGTTTGGTATTTTTACGGCACTGAAATAAATTGGTTTTATTCCCATAGGTCCCACACACCGTCTCAACAACCTACTAAAATTTCGTTTGGTATTTTTACGGCACTGAAATAAATTGGTTTTATTCCCATAGGTCCCACACACCGTCTCAACAACCTACTAAAATTTCGTTTGGTATTTTTACGGCACTGAAATAAATTGGTTTTATTCCCATAGGTCCCACACACCGTCTCAACAACCTACTAAAATTTTTACGGCAGTGACCGTGCGAACGGACAGAATGAACAAAGTCAAACACTTTCAACTGTGTTGGAAAGTTGAACACTTTCCACCACAGTTGCATTACACTAAGCAAGCAAATTAATCAACACAGTTGATTGAACAATAAGCAAGAATGAAATGGGAAGCATTGAATTTGGAAGTTATGGGAATGACCCGTGAAGATCATTTTGTAGTTATGCTTGTTTAATACGTCATTTTTAACGAAGAAAAGAATAAGACCCACCCCATTACACTAGGATTAGCCGTTCTCGAGATATTTTAGTTTTTTCGTATTTTCTCTACGCCACCTTTGAAAATAAGTCTAGTTATCAAATGAGAACGAAAATTGAATCAAAAGTGAATTAAATTTAATTAAAATAAAGAGAACGTGAATATAAGTCTGCAGGGAAAGTCATGTGCTGGCCACATCAGATTTTTTAGATTCCAAACTATCGTGTTTATAACGCAGATGAACAAATCGCAAAAGAGAAATCGGCTAATCTGCATTTTGTCTAGTTGTTGAATTCCTTTCTGGGAGTTAATCTAATCATTCTTTGCCGCCGATAAACATATGAATGAATGGGACGTTTAGTATTTGAAAAATACAGTTTCTGGAATTAGAGAGTCATGTTGTTTGGTCCATTAGAAGATCTTTTTGTGAAAACTGTAACCTAGACAATCCAAGTTCTGCTGTGCATTGTATATGCTATTTTTAAACTAAATCAAGGCATGCAATACAGTTAGTTAATATGAGAAGAAAAAAAAATCTGATGTGGGCAACACATGACTTTCCTTATGTAATGCAATGAATTGACTTCTTTTACAGTAAAAAACAAAATTGGTTTTTCTTATAGTAGATACTTATATTCTTTCCAAGACATTGAATTTTCGAAAATGTGTCGTCATTTTCATTGATTGAGCGTCATTTTTTTCCATTGGACGAGATTTTCGTTGATTTGGCAACATTTCAAAAAGTCGCCAAGTTGGCGACATTTCGTCCAATTCGTCCCCAAAATCTCGCCAAGCGTTATGAACGGAGAAATAAGTTATTCTTATAGCAGATAAATGGCTATTGGCGTTCAAATACAAAAGTATGACTCAAAGTATCTTTTCCCATGAATGGAACGAGCTAGATCCATGAGAATGATATCACCGAATTGATCGCATATTATTACATATGAAAAGTGAACCTGTTTCTCAACAGTTAATATTTTTTTTTATTTATGGGATTTTTTGATAAATTTATTTGAAAAATGTGCAATATCTCGAGAACGGTTCATGCTAGCGTTCTAAAGTTTATGTTAATCGTTTTCTAAGGAAGAATTATGTAAGAAATGTCTATTTGTGTAACTTTATTAATGATTTTGATTTTTTGATGATTTTTTAAAAATTTCATTAGAAAATTTAGGGGGGGGGGGGGGGGGTTCTGAACATTCGATTACGTTTTAAAACAATAGGGTTCCAGTATTCACGGATTGTGATTTTTGTACCCAATTTAATTCGAATCGCTCCATTCGTTCATGAGATATCGTCCACACACACACACACAGTATTCATGGATTGTGATTTTTGCATCAAATTTAATTCGAATCACACACACGCACGCATACAAACCTCAAAAATCTTCGATTTTTTCTGATCAGGGATGCTTGAAACGTGCTCTTCCGTCGAAAACTCCAATTCGAATTTTCGACCCCGTCCTTATACATTATGTATATAAGGAAAGTGAAAATGGAAGATGGTGATGTCAATGCAAATCGGGAATTACGATGCATTGGATGAAATGCGTTTAAAGTGGTGATAATGGAGTCATAAGGCGGAATTCTAAATGTGCAAACCAAAATGTGCGGTTATGAATGGGACTACAACATGTTTTAAAACGCATCTAGAGGTAAGATGTTAGTTTCATACAGTAGTACCCCGTTTTAAGAAGGTTTTAAGAAGTATTTTTGCTAGTTCCTGGGCATTCATTTAATCAAGGTTGCGCTATATTATGTAACAAGTTTTACGGGTAGCAAAAAATGGGTCATACTATTGTTTTGCAGAATTGAAACATATATTTCTCCGGATCTGCTATGGAGCGAAGATGACAACTGATTTGAAGTTAGCATCCTACTTCGGAGTTCACTATGGATTTCCACTTCCGGTTCAAAAATTGTCATTTTACTTGGAACGTCTATATCTAAAAATTAACTATAAATAGAACGCAGATGATAACTGATAATATGGATTCTGCGTCTAATTCTAGAGGAGACAGGGTGGTTCACTATGAATATTTACTTCCGGTTTCTCGTTCATATCTGGTTCAAAAATGTTCCCTAAATTATCTATATCTCAGAATTGACTACAGAGATAATGACTGTTATGGATTCAACATGCCATTCCGGAGCGAGTCGGTGATTCGCTCGGAATTTTCAACTCTAGTTCTTTTCCCACTTCCGGTTCAAAATTTTTTTTTAACTTTTTTTAATTTTCTTGGCCATAGATAGAACTGGGATTATGACTGTTTTGCATTTATCATTCAATCTGGGAGCACTCAAAATGTCTGCCCACTTATGCTTTTTCATTTTCGGGTCAAAAGATTTCCTCCACGCATCTATCTCTAAGGATGGCTCCGATAACGACTGAAATGGAATCAACGTCGAATTCTACTGGGGGATTCACCAAGGATTTCCATCTCCGGTTTTAGAGGTATCACTTCTGCTTTTTCTAAAAATTGTATGATTATACGAAATGTGTATGCAAAGAGAATTTTAATTTGCCATCCCATGAAGGTTTCTTCATTCATTTCTTGTTTCGTTTTCCTATTATATCTTTGTAAAATGTATTTTCCCACAGATTCCTTTAATTTATTTAAAACTTGAAAAATTGAGTCATACATTCTAATTCTTTCCTTTTAAAATCGCAATGTTAATATTTAACACATAAAAGGTTTCCAATAAAATGTGTATAGACACGTGTTGCTTTGCATTGAAAATTCAATCCAGTCCAATACATAGCCAGGTTTCATTTTTACTTTCCCTGCAATACATGGTAATGTATAGGGAAAGTATTGGAATCATGCCGAAAATCACAACTCGAGTTTTCGACGGATCTACACGTTTCGAGACCCCTAGAATACGAAAAAACCATTTTTAGCGTGACGTCTGTGCGTGTGTCTGTGTGTCTGTCTGTCTGTCTGTCTGTCTGTCTGTCTGTCTGTGTGTCTGTCTGTGTGTCTGTCTGTCTGTCTGTGCAGATTTTGTATCCACTGTAACTAAAAAACTAATCGACCGAATTTCACAAAATTTGGTAGGTAAGTCACTTGTGGGCGGGGCTAGTGCTGATTAGTTTTGGGTACGATTCGGAATAAAAGAACCCGCCTTTTTTTGCGAAATGGCCCGCAAAAGCTTGTATCCACTCTAGCTGAAAAACTAATGAACCGAATTTCACAAAATTCGGTAGATGAGTCACGTATAGGTCACTCTGGTGCTGATTAGATTTTGGTACGATTCGGAAAAAAATAACCTGCCTTTTTTTGCAAAACGGCCCGCAAAAATCTTCAAAATCTAAACTAAGGAACTTGGTATACTTAGATATATCCATTAAATGCCCGTTTAATACGTGATGTTTAACGACGAAAAGAATAAGACCAACCCCATTACACTAGGACTAGCCGTTCTCGAGATATTTTAGTTTTTCGTACTTTCCCTACGCCACCTTTGAAAATAAGCCCGGTTACCGAATGAGAACGAAATTTGAATTAAAAGTGAATTACATTTAATTGAAATAAATAGAACGTGGATATAAGTTTGCAGGGAAAGTCATGTGCTGCCCACATCAGATTTTTTTTTAACGTATCTTGTATTTTGAAAAAAAAAAGTGCATTTTGTATTTGTAATTTTTAAAATACAAAAGGTATTTTGTATTTTATGCCCCGAAACCTATGTGTTTTGTATGGAAAGTACATTTTCAAAGTATTTTTCCCAACTGTTCAATGTTTTCGGTTCCAGGAGAACGAACCCTTTCCACCCATTTCGGTACTTCTTGCGTTCGCGTCTCTCGTTTAATAGCGGGGCTCGCGTGATAACGGATGGGATTCAACACCTCCCTCACTTTTCGTCCAGAGCAAAATTTGGGATTCAATCTTCCTGCCTCGAAACGAAAGAAAGCGCCGCTTTCGCCGTACAGTGTTCCAAAAGCTGACCTCCGAAACCTCTTTTTAAATAGGTTTCTTTGTGGAAGACGTTTATGAAATAAATTGAAACGCATGAGTCTGAAAACATATTTCCTGTTTTTCAGCAAAAACGCAACTTCGGGAGTGACCACGATGACGGTGATCCATACTGAATTTTTCTGGCTTAACTTTCAGGTATTAGAATTGAAATAAAGCGTTATCCAGCGTTTGGGTCACAAAAAAAAAAAAAAAACGCTCAAGTATTTCTGTTAAGTAAAAAAAGCTTTAACGCATTTCATACAGGTGGCATTGTTCAGGACATGGATATTCCAACAGATTTTGACAATAAGGCTTGCCAAAAAAAAAAAAGTTTCATTTAAATGAGTTATTCTGTGTTTTCGCACAAATCGGTTCCCGTCTTTCTAACGATCTTTGAACCGAATGCATACAACGATTCCCTCCTGTTTATTTCCAATTCCGTCGTGTTTTATTTTCGATTTCGACGTCTAGAAAGCATCTCGTATCCCACCACCGCAATACTCGAGGAATTCAATAGGAATGATAATGAATGTTGTAAACTTGGAGACAGAGCGCTTTACCGAATTCTACAGTTGGAACGTATGTTATAATAATTCTATTTATTTAAAGTCTTAGCTTCATTTATTTTACATTATATATATATATATATATATATATATATATATATATATATATATATAAGTACAAAGTTTTACTTATATTTTGGAATCGATTTTATTGAATAGACTACGATCTCGAAATTCAACACTAGAACGACGGAAGCGCATAACTACTTGGATGACTTTTCTTAAAGTGATTGAAAACACAGAAGACAATTATTCTAGGTTTTATAATAAGAGAACAAATCAACGACATCCGTCGTTCTAGTGTTCTGCAGAAAACTTCCAGAGATTTGGTAAGTGCTTAAGCCTAGTGGTAATACTCTTGATTGTAAAACATAGATAACACAGCTAGTTTAAACTGAAATTGTTCTAAATTACAGTTTCTTTTCATAATTTAATTATTTTAAACGCAAGAAAGAGATCAAAGATACGAATCGTAAAAAACTTGCTTTCGTTTAGTCGTGTGGTTATTGGTACAAAATAGTTATTTATTTTAAACATCCACATTTTTTTAATCAATGTTTTAAAATTTAAAAAATTTCATAAAGAGCTATACTTTTTTAACACATGAATGTATAAAAAAAAAATAATCTGAAGGTATGGTACATTTATAAACATTTTAACTCATGCTCAAATGCATAATAGTAGTTGTACTACAATTTTATTACACTAAGTTTGTTTTAAACGTGTATACAATATTGTTGCTGTTGAGACCCAGACCGTCCGACCTACCAGAAAGGTGTAAGGTAACCGTTTGTACGGCCGGGAAGTGCCACCCAATTTAGACCGGAACCCAGTGGAGGAGGCATCCACAGGGACCGTACCCTCCTTCCCCTACCACCAACCTCTCGGAAGGACTTACGGACCCACATGTTTAACGTGATCGTCCTCCGCATGAACACGGAGGCAGTTGTGGCAGCGTGCAAATGCAGCGCGCAAAACCACCGGGCTACCACGCCCGAAAAGTGCCAACAGCACGCGATGTTCCCAGGTGGTCACCCACCCAAGTACTAACCGCGCCCGATGCTGCTTGACTTCGGTGATCTAATTACAAAGTTGGTACAGAATTTTATGAAATCGATAAAAAAATTTCAGGGGATTCAATTGGAAGAAATACAAAATTTAAATTTTTATACGGCCTCCGTACAAAAACATTTTCAATGCGCCCCATACACTAATAAGGTGATGTACAAAATTTCAGCATTTTATCATAAAAAGTCCCAGAGATATGTTTAAATAAAGTGGGTGAGGGATTCATCACACATTAAAATGTAAATGTTTACAGCAAGAGTGCCAATAACGCAACGCAGAAACGCATCCTAGGCAAATAATGTCTACCCCTTATCTTGAATGGATCTTTGGCACGGATGGAAAACATTTTGAACGAGCTTTGTAATCTTTGTCTAAAGTTATTATTTCTACACACTGTAGATACTTTTGTACCAATAAATAGCAAAATTATTATTTGTTTATGTAATCATTGTTTTCTTTCGTAATGTGTTGCTGTTGTTGAGACCCAGACCGTCCGACCTACCAGAAAGGTGTAAGGTAACTGTATGGACGGCCGGGAAGTGCCACCCAATTTAGACCGGAACCCAGTGGGGGAGGCATCCACAGGGACCGTACCCTCCTTCCCCTACCACCAACCTCTCGGAAGGACTTACGGACCCACATGTTTAACGTGATCGTACTCCGCATGAACACGGCGGCATTTGTGGTAGCGTGCAAATCTAGCGCGCAAACCACGGGGATACCGCACCCGAGATGGCCAACAGCACGCGGTGTTCCGAGGTGGTCACCCACCAAGTACTAACCGCGCCCGATGCTGCTTGACTTCGGTGATCTAACGAGAACCGGTGTTTTCAGCACGGTACGGCCGTTGGCCACCTTTCGTAATGTGTTGTTGTTGTTGAGACCCAGACCGTCCGACCTACCAGAAAGGTGTAAGGTAACTGTATGGACGGCCGGGAAGTGCCACCCAATTTAGACCGGAACCCAGTGGGGGTGGCATCCACAGGGACCGTACCCTCCTTCCCCTACCACCAACCTCTCGGAAGGACTTACGGACCCACATGTTTATCGTGATCGTACTCCGCATGAACACGGCGGCATTTGTGGCAGCGTGCAAATCTAGCGCACAAACCACGGGGATACCGCACCCGAGATGGCCAACAGCACGCGGCGTTCCGAGGTGGTCACCCACCAAGTACTAACCGCGCCCGATGCTGCTTCACTTCGGTGATCTAACGAGAACCGGTGTTTTCAGCACGGTACGGCCGTTGGCCCGACCTTTCGTAATGTGTGTATGACCCCTGAAACCTTTCGTAATGTGTGTATGACCCCTGAAACGCGATCTGCCGATATGATTTTTCCCTTCTGAGAGCCCATATCGATGCATCGAAAAGTGTTTTAAGTCAGCATTTTTGTCTTTTCACATCTCTGGGACTTTTTATGATAAAATGCTGACATTTTGTACATCACCTTCTTAGTGTATAGGGCCGTATAAAAATGTAATTCCCTTGAAAACTTGAATCGATTTTAAAATTCTGTATCAACTTTGTAATTTCTTATATATGTCTAAGATCCATATTTAAGGAATCAATGTTTTGGGGAGACCCCGTATACTGTGCTTTTAATTGATTTTATACTATGATTATTAAATTGATACAAGTATATGTGTTTCCTGTTCTCAAGAGTTTGTAATTTATTAAAAATATATATTTGAGTCCAGTGCTCTACAAACTGAGCTGAGCATAATTTTAAAATCCGTTTTTCATAATGAAACCAAGTTTTCGACAAGGACGAACCTAAACGATTTTCCACCTAATTTGGACACACAGAGTGGAAATGAATGGGTTGCAATGCATCCTTTACAGCTATTCATTGGCAGATGATAACGCCATATTATGAATATGTTACAAGCTCATTTCACTGCTGAACAGGGGCAGATAAAATACTCGCATGTCCGGTACCCAATTTAGACCATTCCTCCCCAACCCATCACCTCTAGGTTGGACATTTCAAATACTCATATTCTGCGTGGATAATAAGATAATTTGGGATCCTCTCAAGATTGTTATTGACTACTCTCACAGATGGGCTTTCAGATTTAAAGATTTAGAGTGCCCATACTCCGCGTAGACACAGCGATAGTTTTGGGCGGCGGGAATCGAACCCAGGTCGACTGCGCATAAACCCAACGCCTTAACCACTGGACTAGCTCGGCCCAATAGTTTGATTTTTTTCTACCCAGACCGTCAGGCCTACCAGAAGGTGTAAGGTAACTGTTTCAACGGCTGGAACAGTAGCGCGCAATTTAGACCGGAACTCAATGGGGGCAACCACAGGGACTGTACCATTCCTCCTCTAACCCATCACCTTTCTGTTGACCTACAAAGTCCTTCCCTCGGCTTTGTACAGTAGCTATCAAACTGGAAACTCAAAACTTTCCAAAACCTTCGAAATTAATTTAATTAATTAATAAAAAGAGAAACTGAAAGAGTATATATATCTTCCTTCCAAACTTCTTAGTATTTTTGAGTTAAACAGGAGACAGATAAATTTCGAAGACCCTCTAGAAACCGAAATTTTGACAAAATCGTTTATTTTTTTTTAGATTTTTAAAAATCCCGTAAAACGCATTGTGACAAAATCGCAGACATGGCATCTCGCTCCCCGAAAACATCCGCCTCTTTACAGACAGCTGGTGCCAGTGCTATTGGGAATGAAAATGCAGAACTTGAATTTTACGAGTTTTACAGACAGAAATTCAAATTTTTAAATATAAGATTGTAATGATATTATAAGCATTCCCTGAAAAAATCATTGCGATTCGATAAAAACTTCATACTTTTACGGCTATTCGACATATTGCTCAAAATTAAAATGCCACACATACAAAAAAAGTTTTACAGGAAAGGTCGTCAACATCTGTCATCGTGAAGTCTCAAGTCAGCTTTAGAAAACTTTCACTTTGATTGTCGTAATCTGCCTATTCTTTAATTTTTTACAATTAAATTAAGGATTCGATAACTTTCATTTAAAGGGGAGGAAATGCTCAAAATTAAAATACGCAAACTGTCCCAGGTGCAGGCTTCCAATTTTATCATCATGAAGTTTCGTATCTTAGCTATACAAAACTTCAATCCTTTTTGTTGTCACTTAATTTGTTCATTTTTACAATTAAATTCATGGTTCAAGATTTTCATCGGGTAAGTATATCACTTTCTACTCGAGTTCATTTCTACCTTCCTTCACGCCCTCTTCTGCATGAAGGTGCATGTGGCCGGTGAAATCACGTGACGAGAAGGAGATGGGTCACGTGCTGTTATCAGTAGTAGTCGCCACAAACTTTTCGTATTGAACGACGCTAGCTCCTTATATAAATCGGTCATCCGCCCGGGAATGCTGTATGCAGCACCCGTATGGGGATATGCCTGTAAAACTACCATAGATTTATTAAAGACAAGACAAAACAAAACCCTAAGGATTATAAGGAAAGCCCCTAGATACTTAAGAAACTCGGTAATTAGGAAAGACTTCAAAATAAAAACTGTTAGAGCCCAAATTAAAAAGCTAGCGCTTAAATTCTACAAAAATTTGCCATCTGTCCCAAATGAACTATTATTTAATCTGCATGACTATGATCATCGCAAGGTTAAATCTCGTAAGAGACCCCGTTCGGTACTTAACTTTGATATTCGGTACTAGGAACGTCCCACCTTAATCAGTTGCTATTAAATAAAACTCGCGATCTTTGCTTTTCTACAAAATGTCTTAAATCCTAAACTGCTAAAATGCTAGGTAACCCTCAGATCTGCATCAACCCCCCCAAACTGCTTAAACTCTAAATGTGCAACAAACTGCCACACTAGGAGCTAGGTCAAATAATAAAAACATTAAATCAAAAACCTCGAACCTCCAACTATGGACCAATGAAATAATGTCACAGTATGAAGATAAGAACCACACCTAGAGATTGGAGATTAAAGACGCTTCGCGCCTGGTGCTCTGTTCTGGACGAAAATTCTATTTAGACGCTAGCTCCGATTTTGATGTAATTATCACGTATTTTATACTCTGCCATGGGAGCACTCGACATGTCACGCTGAACTTGAACTCGATTTTGTTGCTCTACGAATTTTGCGACCGTAGAAAAAGGGCGGGACAGGCAAACGAAGACAGCTGTGAGAACTTTCGAAAAATGGGTTGCTATATTTAATAAAGTCCGCTACTTTCTCTCTGTGTATATATAAGAAACAAACATGCCTCCGGTTTAAGTATCCATTCAAACGCAAAGAATTATTGGAAAATAACTATTTGCCGTTACCAAGCCCAATCTCGAAGCAAATAGCCTCAGACAACTTCCGGAATATATTAATATGAATTAATATAAACGATTGGCCTGCCAAATCCATTTTAAAACACTGGCCATAAAATGAATGAACTCTTGATACATCGGGAAAACACCATTCAGTACTAGTACCATTCAGTATGGATTCCATTTCGTCAGTGCAAGAAAACCAACAAACCCGAAGTCCAAAAGAGAAATGATTTGTTCAAGAAGGGCGTAGACATTCTCAGAATTGGAAGAAAATGTTCCTTTTATTACGTTTAAGAAAAAAAAGTAATATGAGGACTATATATCATCGTTCATAACAGTGTATAGTTAGTTGATCGTGAATTCATAGCACACTAAAATTAAACATATTTTTAAACAATAAAAATACGGTTCAATTTAATTGAATTTGGATCTCGCATACATTTTTATTTCATCGTCCAATGAAGCTGTGGCTGATAAAAAAACGACGCACACGAAAAGCAAAAAAAAAAAGTAAGCAGAGCAAGAGGACCTAACGATAAACATGAACATGAGAAGCAAACGAGAAACATGAACAGGACCGTCTTGAAATGGGAAGCTAGGTGTGGCATTTCTACTACAAATGATACACATTGGAGAATCCTCTTCTGAAAACTACACAGAATATGAGATGGAATTGGGACTGAATTGAATAACAGTGACCCTGTCAAACATTTGCAACAGCTTATAGTACAACATGGAACACAGCAGGATGTTTTATCCGATGGCAGACCGTTTTAAATGATAACATTCGCCTATAGCGGCCGAGGCGTGGACCATTTGGCCATCCTACAAAGTCGCCCCGGCTCTTAGCCACCCAATATAGACCGGAATACAATAGGGACCGGACCCTCCTTTCCATTCCGTAAACCTCTCGGAAGGCCTTTCAAACCCACAGATTGAACGTGCCCGTACTCCGCGTAGATACGGGGATAGACATCCAAGTGCCCCACGCCTCAACCACCCTGGAACGCAGCAGATGGGAATAATAGGATTTTACCAGACTCCAAAAACAGATTGGCTCCTACGCACTACAGGACAAGGCTAGCAAATCATAGTCACCGTTCAACTACAAAACATGTGCTTTTGGTTTTCGTTGTTAGAAAAAAAATGGTGCATCATTTCTATAGAAAAGAGGTTCGCAAGAAATGTCAAGTACTAGAACTCGCGCGCCATCGCCTGCTTGCTTTTGTTTAGGCTCTGGGATCAAGTTTGTAATTGTAAAACAAGTTCGAGCTTAAAAAGTTTTAAAAATGAAATCACACTAAACAAGAAATTGTTGCTCTAAAGTCACGATATATTGGAGTTTGCAAAATTCCGATGAAAGTTTGTGAACATTTCTTGTTATGGAAAAGTACACCACAGTCATGCGTGAGAAAAGGGCATCCACTCAAATTTTGTGAAAAGTTATTAGCTTCGACGGGAAATAATTCAATTATTTTAAGAAATGGTTTTTGCATCGGAGTGAGTTGAGTTTCAGCTCGTGAAACGACACGAATCACTTTTCTACAGCATTTTCTCGCAAAAACAGCCAAACTTTGTGAGGCTATTTCTCCAGATCCAAAGATTAATTTAAAAAACGGATTTCAGATATGGATTGTATCGGGTGCTCTGACATACTTTCGACAAGTGATGACCATTTAAAAGTCTACACTCGTCTAAAGTGAAATTGCAACATCAAAAGTAGCCATACGCAAATCGCAGTACCAATAGAGAGAACGTTTTTAAAGCTGTATGACAGCCAGTCCTTTTTATCCTAACATGAATGAACATTTGCGTACAGTAAAAGATAAAAAACCAATGATTTATTACCCATGTCCAAAATGAGCTTAAAACTAGCTCAATAATCGGAAGAATAGAGTACTGAACCTTGAATAGAGTACTGAAAATGGCTGAATTTACAAGAACTTTGAACACACGACAGTACTTCTATTCAAAAGAATTTTAAACCCAATAAAAAAGTAAATATCTCAGAACTCCTAAATACCAGCTAGTAAAATATGTGTAGGAAATATTTAACTGAAACCTGGACGAAACAAAAAGTTTTAAAAGCAAAAGCTTTAAACCTATACACAGTATTTTTATTCATAAGAACTTTGAACACACGACAGTACTTCTATTCAAAAGAATTTTAAACCCAATAAAAAAGTAAATATCTCAGAACTCCTAAATACCAGCTAGTAAAATATGTGTAGGAAATATTTAACTGAAACCTGGACGAAACAAAAAGTTTTAAAAGCAAAAGCTTTAAACCTATACACAGTATTTTTATTCATAAGAACTTTGAACACACGACAGTACTTCTATTCAAAAGAATTTTAAACCCAATAAAAAAGTAAATATCTCAGAACTCCTAAATACCAGCTAGTAAAATATGTGTAGGAAATATTTAACTGAAACCTGGACGAAACAAAAAGTTTTAAAAGCAAAAGCTTTAAACCTATACACAGTATTTTTATTCATAAGAACTTTGAACACACGACAGTACTTCTATTCAAAAGAATTTTAAACCCAATAAAAAAGTAAATATCTCAGAACTCCTAAATACCAGCTAGTAAAATATGTGTAGGAAATATTTAACTGAAACCTGGACGAAACAAAAAGTTTTAAAAGCAAAAGCTTTAAACCTATACACAGTATTTTTATTCATAAGAACTTTGAACACACGACAGTACTTCTATTCAAAAGAATTTTAAACCCAATAAAAAAGTAAATATCTCAGAACTCCTAAATACCAGCTAGTAAAATATGTGTAGGAAATATTTAACTGAAACCTGGACGAAACAAAAAGTTTTAAAAGCAAAAGCTTTAAACCTATACACAGTATTTTTATTCATAAGAACTTTGAACACACGACAGTACTTCTATTCAAAAGAATTTTAAACCCAATAAAAAAGTAAATATCTCAGAACTCCTAAATACCAGCTAGTAAAATATGTGTAGGAAATATTTAACTGAAACCTGGACGAAACAAAAAGTTTTAAAAGCAAAAGCTTTAAACCTATACACAGTATTTTTATTCATAAGAACTTTGAACACACGACAGTACTTCTATTCAAAAGAATTTTAAACCCAATAAAAAAGTAAATATCTCAGAACTCCTAAATACCAGCTAGTAAAATATGTGTAGGAAATATTTAACTGAAACCTGGACGAAACAAAAAGTTTTAAAAGCAAAAGCTTTAAACCTATACACAGTATTTTTATTCATAAGAACTTTGAACACACGACAGTACTTCTATTCAAAAGAATTTTAAACCCAATAAAAAAGTAAATATCTCAGAACTCCTAAATACCAGCTAGTAAAATATGTGTAGGAAATATTTAACTGAAACCTGGACGAAACAAAAAGTTTTAAAAGCAAAAGCTTTAAACCTATACACAGTATTTTTATTCATAAGAACTTTGAACACACGACAGTACTTCTATTCAAAAGAATTTTAAACCCAATAAAAAAGTAAATATCTCAGAACTCCTAAATACCAGCTAGTAAAATATGTGTAGGAAATATTTAACTGAAACCTGGACGAAACAAAAAGTTTTAAAAGCAAAAGCTTTAAACCTATACACAGTATTTTTATTCATAAGAACTTTGAACACACGACAGTACTTCTATTCAAAAGAATTTTAAACCCAATAAAAAAGTAAATATCTCAGAACTCCTAAATACCAGCTAGTAAAATATGTGTAGGAAATATTTAACTGAAACCTGGACGAAACAAAAAGTTTTAAAAGCAAAAGCTTTAAACCTATACACAGTATTTTTATTCATAAGAACTTTGAACACACGACAGTACTTCTATTCAAAAGAATTTTAAACCCAATAAAAAAGTAAATATCTCAGAACTCCTAAATACCAGCTAGTAAAATATGTGTAGGAAATATTTAACTGAAACCTGGACGAAACAAAAAGTTTTAAAAGCAAAAGCTTTAAACCTATACACAGTATTTTTATTCATAAGAACTTTGAACACACGACAGTACTTCTATTCAAAAGAATTTTAAACCCAATAAAAAAGTAAATATCTCAGAACTCCTAAATACCAGCTAGTAAAATATGTGTAGGAAATATTTAACTGAAACCTGGACGAAACAAAAAGTTTTAAAAGCAAAAGCTTTAAACCTATACACAGTATTTTTATTCATAAGAACTTTGAACACACGACAGTACTTCTATTCAAAAGAATTTTAAACCCAATAAAAAAGTAAATATCTCAGAACTCCTAAATACCAGCTAGTAAAATATGTGTAGGAAATATTTAACTGAAACCTGGACGAAACAAAAAGTTTTAAAAGCAAAAGCTTTAAACCTATACACAGTATTTTTATTCATAAGAACTTTGAACACACGACAGTACTTCTATTCAAAAGAATTTTAAACCCAATAAAAAAGTAAATATCTCAGAACTCCTAAATACCAGCTAGTAAAATATGTGTAGGAAATATTTAACTGAAACCTGGACGAAACAAAAAGTTTTAAAAGCAAAAGCTTTAAACCTATACACAGTATTTTTATTCATAAGAACTTTGAACACACGACAGTACTTCTATTCAAAAGAATTTTAAACCCAATAAAAAAGTAAATATCTCAGAACTCCTAAATACCAGCTAGTAAAATATGTGTAGGAAATATTTAACTGAAACCTGGACGAAACAAAAAGTTTTAAAAGCAAAAGCTTTAAACCTATACACAGTATTTTTATTCATAAGAACTTTGAACACACGACAGTACTTCTATTCAAAAGAATTTTAAACCCAATAAAAAAGTAAATATCTCAGAACTCCTAAATACCAGCTAGTAAAATATGTGTAGGAAATATTTAACTGAAACCTGGACGAAACAAAAAGTTTTAAAAGCAAAAGCTTTAAACCTATACACAGTATTTTTATTCATAAGAACTTTGAACACACGACAGTACTTCTATTCAAAAGAATTTTAAACCCAATAAAAAAGTAAATATCTCAGAACTCCTAAATACCAGCTAGTAAAATATGTGTAGGAAATATTTAACTGAAACCTGGACGAAACAAAAAGTTTTAAAAGCAAAAGCTTTAAACCTATACACAGTATTTTTATTCATAAGAACTTTGAACACACGACAGTACTTCTATTCAAAAGAATTTTAAACCCAATAAAAAAGTAAATATCTCAGAACTCCTAAATACCAGCTAGTAAAATATGTGTAGGAAATATTTAACTGAAACCTGGACGAAACAAAAAGTTTTAAAAGCAAAAGCTTTAAACCTATACACAGTATTTTTATTCATAAGAACTTTGAACACACGACAGTACTTCTATTCAAAAGAATTTTAAACCCAATAAAAAAGTAAATATCTCAGAACTCCTAAATACCAGCTAGTAAAATATGTGTAGGAAATATTTAACTGAAACCTGGACGAAACAAAAAGTTTTAAAAGCAAAAGCTTTAAACCTATACACAGTATTTTTATTCATAAGAACTTTGAACACACGACAGTACTTCTATTCAAAAGAATTTTAAACCCAATAAAAAAGTAAATATCTCAGAACTCCTAAATACCAGCTAGTAAAATATGTGTAGGAAATATTTAACTGAAACCTGGACGAAACAAAAAGTTTTAAAAGCAAAAGCTTTAAACCTATACACAGTATTTTTATTCATAAGAACTTTGAACACACGACAGTACTTCTATTCAAAAGAATTTTAAACCCAATAAAAAAGTAAATATCTCAGAACTCCTAAATACCAGCTAGTAAAATATGTGTAGGAAATATTTAACTGAAACCTGGACGAAACAAAAAGTTTTAAAAGCAAAAGCTTTAAACCTATACACAGTATTTTTATTCATAAGAACTTTGAACACACGACAGTACTTCTATTCAAAAGAATTTTAAACCCAATAAAAAAGTAAATATCTCAGAACTCCTAAATACCAGCTAGTAAAATATGTGTAGGAAATATTTAACTGAAACCTGGACGAAACAAAAAGTTTTAAAAGCAAAAGCTTTAAACCTATACACAGTATTTTTATTCATAAGAACTTTGAACACACGACAGTACTTCTATTCAAAAGAATTTTAAACCCAATAAAAAAGTAAATATCTCAGAACTCCTAAATACCAGCTAGTAAAATATGTGTAGGAAATATTTAACTGAAACCTGGACGAAACAAAAAGTTTTAAAAGCAAAAGCTTTAAACCTATACACAGTATTTTTATTCATAAGAACTTTGAACACACGACAGTACTTCTATTCAAAAGAATTTTAAACCCAATAAAAAAGTAAATATCTCAGAACTCCTAAATACCAGCTAGTAAAATATGTGTAGGAAATATTTAACTGAAACCTGGACGAAACAAAAAGTTTTAAAAGCAAAAGCTTTAAACCTATACACAGTATTTTTATTCATAAGAACTTTGAACACACGACAGTACTTCTATTCAAAAGAATTTTAAACCCAATAAAAAAGTAAATATCTCAGAACTCCTAAATACCAGCTAGTAAAATATGTGTAGGAAATATTTAACTGAAACCTGGACGAAACAAAAAGTTTTAAAAGCAAAAGCTTTAAACCTATACACAGTATTTTTATTCATAAGAACTTTGAACACACGACAGTACTTCTATTCAAAAGAATTTTAAACCCAATAAAAAAGTAAATATCTCAGAACTCCTAAATACCAGCTAGTAAAATATGTGTAGGAAATATTTAACTGAAACCTGGACGAAACAAAAAGTTTTAAAAGCAAAAGCTTTAAACCTATACACAGTATTTTTATTCATAAGAACTTTGAACACACGACAGTACTTCTATTCAAAAGAATTTTAAACCCAATAAAAAAGTAAATATCTCAGAACTCCTAAATACCAGCTAGTAAAATATGTGTAGGAAATATTTAACTGAAACCTGGACGAAACAAAAAGTTTTAAAAGCAAAAGCTTTAAACCTATACACAGTATTTTTATTCATAAGAACTTTGAACACACGACAGTACTTCTATTCAAAAGAATTTTAAACCCAATAAAAAAGTAAATATCTCAGAACTCCTAAATACCAGCTAGTAAAATATGTGTAGGAAATATTTAACTGAAACCTGGACGAAACAAAAAGTTTTAAAAGCAAAAGCTTTAAACCTATACACAGTATTTTTATTCATAAGAACTTTGAACACACGACAGTACTTCTATTCAAAAGAATTTTAAACCCAATAAAAAAGTAAATATCTCAGAACTCCTAAATACCAGCTAGTAAAATATGTGTAGGAAATATTTAACTGAAACCTGGACGAAACAAAAAGTTTTAAAAGCAAAAGCTTTAAACCTATACACAGTATTTTTATTCATAAGAACTTTGAACACACGACAGTACTTCTATTCAAAAGAATTTTAAACCCAATAAAAAAGTAAATATCTCAGAACTCCTAAATACCAGCTAGTAAAATATGTGTAGGAAATATTTAACTGAAACCTGGACGAAACAAAAAGTTTTAAAAGCAAAAGCTTTAAACCTATACACAGTATTTTTATTCATAAGAACTTTGAACACACGACAGTACTTCTATTCAAAAGAATTTTAAACCCAATAAAAAAGTAAATATCTCAGAACTCCTAAATACCAGCTAGTAAAATATGTGTAGGAAATATTTAACTGAAACCTGGACGAAACAAAAAGTTTTAAAAGCAAAAGCTTTAAACCTATACACAGTATTTTTATTCATAAGAACTTTGAACACACGACAGTACTTCTATTCAAAAGAATTTTAAACCCAATAAAAAAGTAAATATCTCAGAACTCCTAAATACCAGCTAGTAAAATATGTGTAGGAAATATTTAACTGAAACCTGGACGAAACAAAAAGTTTTAAAAGCAAAAGCTTTAAACCTATACACAGTATTTTTATTCATAAGAACTTTGAACACACGACAGTACTTCTATTCAAAAGAATTTTAAACCCAATAAAAAAGTAAATATCTCAGAACTCCTAAATACCAGCTAGTAAAATATGTGTAGGAAATATTTAACTGAAACCTGGACGAAACAAAAAGTTTTAAAAGCAAAAGCTTTAAACCTATACACAGTATTTTTATTCATAAGAACTTTGAACACACGACAGTACTTCTATTCAAAAGAATTTTAAACCCAATAAAAAAGTAAATATCTCAGAACTCCTAAATACCAGCTAGTAAAATATGTGTAGGAAATATTTAACTGAAACCTGGACGAAACAAAAAGTTTTAAAAGCAAAAGCTTTAAACCTATACACAGTATTTTTATTCATAAGAACTTTGAACACACGACAGTACTTCTATTCAAAAGAATTTTAAACCCAATAAAAAAGTAAATATCTCAGAACTCCTAAATACCAGCTAGTAAAATATGTGTAGGAAATATTTAACTGAAACCTGGACGAAACAAAAAGTTTTAAAAGCAAAAGCTTTAAACCTATACACAGTATTTTTATTCATAAGAACTTTGAACACACGACAGTACTTCTATTCAAAAGAATTTTAAACCCAATAAAAAAGTAAATATCTCAGAACTCCTAAATACCAGCTAGTAAAATATGTGTAGGAAATATTTAACTGAAACCTGGACGAAACAAAAAGTTTTAAAAGCAAAAGCTTTAAACCTATACACAGTATTTTTATTCATAAGAACTTTGAACACACGACAGTACTTCTATTCAAAAGAATTTTAAACCCAATAAAAAAGTAAATATCTCAGAACTCCTAAATACCAGCTAGTAAAATATGTGTAGGAAATATTTAACTGAAACCTGGACGAAACAAAAAGTTTTAAAAGCAAAAGCTTTAAACCTATACACAGTATTTTTATTCATAAGAACTTTGAACACACGACAGTACTTCTATTCAAAAGAATTTTAAACCCAATAAAAAAGTAAATATCTCAGAACTCCTAAATACCAGCTAGTAAAATATGTGTAGGAAATATTTAACTGAAACCTGGACGAAACAAAAAGTTTTAAAAGCAAAAGCTTTAAACCTATACACAGTATTTTTATTCATAAGAACTTTGAACACACGACAGTACTTCTATTCAAAAGAATTTTAAACCCAATAAAAAAGTAAATATCTCAGAACTCCTAAATACCAGCTAGTAAAATATGTGTAGGAAATATTTAACTGAAACCTGGACGAAACAAAAAGTTTTAAAAGCAAAAGCTTTAAACCTATACACAGTATTTTTATTCATAAGAACTTTGAACACACGACAGTACTTCTATTCAAAAGAATTTTAAACCCAATAAAAAAGTAAATATCTCAGAACTCCTAAATACCAGCTAGTAAAATATGTGTAGGAAATATTTAACTGAAACCTGGACGAAACAAAAAGTTTTAAAAGCAAAAGCTTTAAACCTATACACAGTATTTTTATTCATAAGAACTTTGAACACACGACAGTACTTCTATTCAAAAGAATTTTAAACCCAATAAAAAAGTAAATATCTCAGAACTCCTAAATACCAGCTAGTAAAATATGTGTAGGAAATATTTAACTGAAACCTGGACGAAACAAAAAGTTTTAAAAGCAAAAGCTTTAAACCTATACACAGTATTTTTATTCATAAGAACTTTGAACACACGACAGTACTTCTATTCAAAAGAATTTTAAACCCAATAAAAAAGTAAATATCTCAGAACTCCTAAATACCAGCTAGTAAAATATGTGTAGGAAATATTTAACTGAAACCTGGACGAAACAAAAAGTTTTAAAAGCAAAAGCTTTAAACCTATACACAGTATTTTTATTCATAAGAACTTTGAACACACGACAGTACTTCTATTCAAAAGAATTTTAAACCCAATAAAAAAGTAAATATCTCAGAACTCCTAAATACCAGCTAGTAAAATATGTGTAGGAAATATTTAACTGAAACCTGGACGAAACAAAAAGTTTTAAAAGCAAAAGCTTTAAACCTATACACAGTATTTTTATTCATAAGAACTTTGAACACACGACAGTACTTCTATTCAAAAGAATTTTAAACCCAATAAAAAAGTAAATATCTCAGAACTCCTAAATACCAGCTAGTAAAATATGTGTAGGAAATATTTAACTGAAACCTGGACGAAACAAAAAGTTTTAAAAGCAAAAGCTTTAAACCTATACACAGTATTTTTATTCATAAGAACTTTGAACACACGACAGTACTTCTATTCAAAAGAATTTTAAACCCAATAAAAAAGTAAATATCTCAGAACTCCTAAATACCAGCTAGTAAAATATGTGTAGGAAATATTTAACTGAAACCTGGACGAAACAAAAAGTTTTAAAAGCAAAAGCTTTAAACCTATACACAGTATTTTTATTCATAAGAACTTTGAACACACGACAGTACTTCTATTCAAAAGAATTTTAAACCCAATAAAAAAGTAAATATCTCAGAACTCCTAAATACCAGCTAGTAAAATATGTGTAGGAAATATTTAACTGAAACCTGGACGAAACAAAAAGTTTTAAAAGCAAAAGCTTTAAACCTATACACAGTATTTTTATTCATAAGAACTTTGAACACACGACAGTACTTCTATTCAAAAGAATTTTAAACCCAATAAAAAAGTAAATATCTCAGAACTCCTAAATACCAGCTAGTAAAATATGTGTAGGAAATATTTAACTGAAACCTGGACGAAACAAAAAGTTTTAAAAGCAAAAGCTTTAAACCTATACACAGTATTTTTATTCATAAGAACTTTGAACACACGACAGTACTTCTATTCAAAAGAATTTTAAACCCAATAAAAAAGTAAATATCTCAGAACTCCTAAATACCAGCTAGTAAAATATGTGTAGGAAATATTTAACTGAAACCTGGACGAAACAAAAAGTTTTAAAAGCAAAAGCTTTAAACCTATACACAGTATTTTTATTCATAAGAACTTTGAACACACGACAGTACTTCTATTCAAAAGAATTTTAAACCCAATAAAAAAGTAAATATCTCAGAACTCCTAAATACCAGCTAGTAAAATATGTGTAGGAAATATTTAACTGAAACCTGGACGAAACAAAAAGTTTTAAAAGCAAAAGCTTTAAACCTATACACAGTATTTTTATTCATAAGAACTTTGAACACACGACAGTACTTCTATTCAAAAGAATTTTAAACCCAATAAAAAAGTAAATATCTCAGAACTCCTAAATACCAGCTAGTAAAATATGTGTAGGAAATATTTAACTGAAACCTGGACGAAACAAAAAGTTTTAAAAGCAAAAGCTTTAAACCTATACACAGTATTTTTATTCATAAGAACTTTGAACACACGACAGTACTTCTATTCAAAAGAATTTTAAACCCAATAAAAAAGTAAATATCTCAGAACTCCTAAATACCAGCTAGTAAAATATGTGTAGGAAATATTTAACTGAAACCTGGACGAAACAAAAAGTTTTAAAAGCAAAAGCTTTAAACCTATACACAGTATTTTTATTCATAAGAACTTTGAACACACGACAGTACTTCTATTCAAAAGAATTTTAAACCCAATAAAAAAGTAAATATCTCAGAACTCCTAAATACCAGCTAGTAAAATATGTGTAGGAAATATTTAACTGAAACCTGGACGAAACAAAAAGTTTTAAAAGCAAAAGCTTTAAACCTATACACAGTATTTTTATTCATAAGAACTTTGAACACACGACAGTACTTCTATTCAAAAGAATTTTAAACCCAATAAAAAAGTAAATATCTCAGAACTCCTAAATACCAGCTAGTAAAATATGTGTAGGAAATATTTAACTGAAACCTGGACGAAACAAAAAGTTTTAAAAGCAAAAGCTTTAAACCTATACACAGTATTTTTATTCATAAGAACTTTGAACACACGACAGTACTTCTATTCAAAAGAATTTTAAACCCAATAAAAAAGTAAATATCTCAGAACTCCTAAATACCAGCTAGTAAAATATGTGTAGGAAATATTTAACTGAAACCTGGACGAAACAAAAAGTTTTAAAAGCAAAAGCTTTAAACCTATACACAGTATTTTTATTCATAAGAACTTTGAACACACGACAGTACTTCTATTCAAAAGAATTTTAAACCCAATAAAAAAGTAAATATCTCAGAACTCCTAAATACCAGCTAGTAAAATATGTGTAGGAAATATTTAACTGAAACCTGGACGAAACAAAAAGTTTTAAAAGCAAAAGCTTTAAACCTATACACAGTATTTTTATTCATAAGAACTTTGAACACACGACAGTACTTCTATTCAAAAGAATTTTAAACCCAATAAAAAAGTAAATATCTCAGAACTCCTAAATACCAGCTAGTAAAATATGTGTAGGAAATATTTAACTGAAACCTGGACGAAACAAAAAGTTTTAAAAGCAAAAGCTTTAAACCTATACACAGTATTTTTATTCATAAGAACTTTGAACACACGACAGTACTTCTATTCAAAAGAATTTTAAACCCAATAAAAAAGTAAATATCTCAGAACTCCTAAATACCAGCTAGTAAAATATGTGTAGGAAATATTTAACTGAAACCTGGACGAAACAAAAAGTTTTAAAAGCAAAAGCTTTAAACCTATACACAGTATTTTTATTCATAAGAACTTTGAACACACGACAGTACTTCTATTCAAAAGAATTTTAAACCCAATAAAAAAGTAAATATCTCAGAACTCCTAAATACCAGCTAGTAAAATATGTGTAGGAAATATTTAACTGAAACCTGGACGAAACAAAAAGTTTTAAAAGCAAAAGCTTTAAACCTATACACAGTATTTTTATTCATAAGAACTTTGAACACACGACAGTACTTCTATTCAAAAGAATTTTAAACCCAATAAAAAAGTAAATATCTCAGAACTCCTAAATACCAGCTAGTAAAATATGTGTAGGAAATATTTAACTGAAACCTGGACGAAACAAAAAGTTTTAAAAGCAAAAGCTTTAAACCTATACACAGTATTTTTATTCATAAGAACTTTGAACACACGACAGTACTTCTATTCAAAAGAATTTTAAACCCAATAAAAAAGTAAATATCTCAGAACTCCTAAATACCAGCTAGTAAAATATGTGTAGGAAATATTTAACTGAAACCTGGACGAAACAAAAAGTTTTAAAAGCAAAAGCTTTAAACCTATACACAGTATTTTTATTCATAAGAACTTTGAACACACGACAGTACTTCTATTCAAAAGAATTTTAAACCCAATAAAAAAGTAAATATCTCAGAACTCCTAAATACCAGCTAGTAAAATATGTGTAGGAAATATTTAACTGAAACCTGGACGAAACAAAAAGTTTTAAAAGCAAAAGCTTTAAACCTATACACAGTATTTTTATTCATAAGAACTTTGAACACACGACAGTACTTCTATTCAAAAGAATTTTAAACCCAATAAAAAAGTAAATATCTCAGAACTCCTAAATACCAGCTAGTAAAATATGTGTAGGAAATATTTAACTGAAACCTGGACGAAACAAAAAGTTTTAAAAGCAAAAGCTTTAAACCTATACACAGTATTTTTATTCATAAGAACTTTGAACACACGACAGTACTTCTATTCAAAAGAATTTTAAACCCAATAAAAAAGTAAATATCTCAGAACTCCTAAATACCAGCTAGTAAAATATGTGTAGGAAATATTTAACTGAAACCTGGACGAAACAAAAAGTTTTAAAAGCAAAAGCTTTAAACCTATACACAGTATTTTTATTCATAAGAACTTTGAACACACGACAGTACTTCTATTCAAAAGAATTTTAAACCCAATAAAAAAGTAAATATCTCAGAACTCCTAAATACCAGCTAGTAAAATATGTGTAGGAAATATTTAACTGAAACCTGGACGAAACAAAAAGTTTTAAAAGCAAAAGCTTTAAACCTATACACAGTATTTTTATTCATAAGAACTTTGAACACACGACAGTACTTCTATTCAAAAGAATTTTAAACCCAATAAAAAAGTAAATATCTCAGAACTCCTAAATACCAGCTAGTAAAATATGTGTAGGAAATATTTAACTGAAACCTGGACGAAACAAAAAGTTTTAAAAGCAAAAGCTTTAAACCTATACACAGTATTTTTATTCATAAGAACTTTGAACACACGACAGTACTTCTATTCAAAAGAATTTTAAACCCAATAAAAAAGTAAATATCTCAGAACTCCTAAATACCAGCTAGTAAAATATGTGTAGGAAATATTTAACTGAAACCTGGACGAAACAAAAAGTTTTAAAAGCAAAAGCTTTAAACCTATACACAGTATTTTTATTCATAAGAACTTTGAACACACGACAGTACTTCTATTCAAAAGAATTTTAAACCCAATAAAAAAGTAAATATCTCAGAACTCCTAAATACCAGCTAGTAAAATATGTGTAGGAAATATTTAACTGAAACCTGGACGAAACAAAAAGTTTTAAAAGCAAAAGCTTTAAACCTATACACAGTATTTTTATTCATAAGAACTTTGAACACACGACAGTACTTCTATTCAAAAGAATTTTAAACCCAATAAAAAAGTAAATATCTCAGAACTCCTAAATACCAGCTAGTAAAATATGTGTAGGAAATATTTAACTGAAACCTGGACGAAACAAAAAGTTTTAAAAGCAAAAGCTTTAAACCTATACACAGTATTTTTATTCATAAGAACTTTGAACACACGACAGTACTTCTATTCAAAAGAATTTTAAACCCAATAAAAAAGTAAATATCTCAGAACTCCTAAATACCAGCTAGTAAAATATGTGTAGGAAATATTTAACTGAAACCTGGACGAAACAAAAAGTTTTAAAAGCAAAAGCTTTAAACCTATACACAGTATTTTTATTCATAAGAACTTTGAACACCACGACAGTACTTCTATTCAAAAGAATTTTAAACCCAATAAAAAAGTAAATATCTCAGAACTCCTAAATACCAGCTAGTAAAATATGTGTAGGAAATATTTAACTGAAACCTGGACGAAACAAAAAGTTTTAAAAGCAAAAGCTTTAAACCTATACACAGTATTTTTATTCATAAGAACTTTGAACACACGACAGTACTTCTATTCAAAAGAATTTTAAACCCAATAAAAAAGTAAATATCTCAGAACTCCTAAATACCAGCTAGTAAAATATGTGTAGGAAATATTTAACTGAAACCTGGACGAAACAAAAAGTTTTAAAAGCAAAAGCTTTAAACCTATACACAGTATTTTTATTCATAAGAACTTTGAACACACGACAGTACTTCTATTCAAAAGAATTTTAAACCCAATAAAAAAGTAAATATCTCAGAACTCCTAAATACCAGCTAGTAAAATATGTGTAGGAAATATTTAACTGAAACCTGGACGAAACAAAAAGTTTTAAAAGCAAAAGCTTTAAACCTATACACAGTATTTTTATTCATAAGAACTTTGAACACACGACAGTACTTCTATTCAAAGAATTTTAAACCCAATAAAAAAGTAAATATCTCAGAACTCCTAAATACCAGCTAGTAAAATATGTGTAGGAAATATTTAACTGAAACCTGGACGAAACAAAAAGTTTTAAAAGCAAAAGCTTTAAACCTATACACAGTATTTTTATTCATAAGAACTTTGAACACACGACAGTACTTCTATTCAAAAGAATTTAAACCCAATAAAAAAGTAAATATCTCAGAACTCCTAAATACCAGCTAGTAAAATATGTGTAGGAAATATTTAACTGAAACCTGGACGAAACAAAAAGTTTTAAAAGCAAAAGCTTTAAACCTATACACAGTATTTTTATTCATAAGAACTTTGAACACACGACAGTACTTCTATTCAAAAGAATTTTAAACCCAATAAAAAAGTAAATATCTCAGAACTCCTAAATACCAGCTAGTAAAATATGTGTAGGAAATATTTAACTGAAACCTGGACGAAACAAAAAGTTTTAAAAGCAAAAGCTTTAAACCTATACACAGTATTTTTATTCATAAGAACTTTGAACACACGACAGTACTTCTATTCAAAAGAATTTTAAACCCAATAAAAAAGTAAATATCTCAGAACTCCTAAATACCAGCTAGTAAAATATGTGTAGGAAATATTTAACTGAAACCTGGACGAAACAAAAAGTTTTAAAAGCAAAAGCTTTAAACCTATACACAGTATTTTTATTCATAAGAACTTTGAACACACGACAGTACTTCTATTCAAAAGAATTTTAAACCCAATAAAAAAGTAAATATCTCAGAACTCCTAAATACCAGCTAGTAAAATATGTGTAGGAAATATTTAACTGAAACCTGGACGAAACAAAAAGTTTTAAAAGCAAAAGCTTTAAACCTATACACAGTATTTTTATTCATAAGAACTTTGAACACACGACAGTACTTCTATTCAAAAGAATTTTAAACCCAATAAAAAAGTAAATATCTCAGAACTCCTAAATACCAGCTAGTAAAATATGTGTAGGAAATATTTAACTGAAACCTGGACGAAACAAAAAGTTTTAAAAGCAAAAGCTTTAAACCTATACACAGTATTTTTATTCATAAGAACTTTGAACACACGACAGTACTTCTATTCAAAAGAATTTTAAACCCAATAAAAAAGTAAATATCTCAGAACTCCTAAATACCAGCTAGTAAAATATGTGTAGGAAATATTTAACTGAAACCTGGACGAAACAAAAAGTTTTAAAAGCAAAAGCTTTAAACCTATACACAGTATTTTTATTCATAAGAACTTTGAACACACGACAGTACTTCTATTCAAAAGAATTTTAAACCCAATAAAAAAGTAAATATCTCAGAACTCCTAAATACCAGCTAGTAAAATATGTGTAGGAAATATTTAACTGAAACCTGGACGAAACAAAAAGTTTTAAAAGCAAAAGCTTTAAACCTATACACAGTATTTTTATTCATAAGAACTTTGAACACACGACAGTACTTCTATTCAAAAGAATTTTAAACCCAATAAAAAAGTAAATATCTCAGAACTCCTAAATACCAGCTAGTAAAATATGTGTAGGAAATATTTAACTGAAACCTGGACGAAACAAAAAGTTTTAAAAGCAAAAGCTTTAAACCTATACACAGTATTTTTATTCATAAGAACTTTGAACACACGACAGTACTTCTATTCAAAAGAATTTTAAACCCAA